>JAOXYH010009754.1:0-12070 GCA_028566455.1 Botula fusca | reverse complement strand
CATATATTTTTGAACTGAGGGAGCTATGAATAGTATAAAAATAACTGTAATACTGAAAGTGTTCATTTTTCAACTGTTTAACAGATATTTCATCATTTATGGAAATGGAAAGACCTATCAAATGTTCTCTGAACAATTGGCCTCCTAGTTTGCTTCTACAATTGTTCTTAGTAAAAGCATAAAATACAGATTCTTTGTTAACGCTACGATGACACAGGATCTGTATTTAAATCTGTATTATTTATGGACTAAGTAAAAATTATTTATAATGTTAAAGGATTTGTACACCCTTACCCTCGCAGAAGACAATGCCGTTACTGCTATTGTGTTCATACCAGCAGTAAATGCTTCAGATTCTGATGATGGTGTGAATGGTCAATTGACATATGTTTTAACCGGTAAGTTATTTAAAATGACATCTAAAAACCTCGTGATCTCGCTTGGTGAGATAGAATTTTCGTTTGCAAAAATGTATGCTGTATGCAGTGTACATTGTGTTGCATTCAGATGATACAAAATCCGTATTTGGTATATTGCGCGTAGTTCATTTAAAAAAATATAGAACATAACAAACCGTCACCATAAGACAACAGACCAGACCGTGAATGGGCAATACTCAACAATCAAGAAACACAACACAGAAACTGAAAACAGGAAATTAGTAACACGAACCCAACAACAAATCGGTGATGAGCTCAGGTACTCCGAAAGGTTTAACAGTTCCTGCTCCACATATGGAACCCGTCGTGTTATTCAAGGCGAAAATTCGGTAAACAGTCACGGATGAAAAACAGAAGGACCGAGACTTCACTGTGACACTGGAAACAAATCGTTAGTTATCTGTGAAATAGACATTCCATAACTATAAACCAGACTGCGACCTTAAAACATACGAAGTGAAGACTTCAGCCTTACCGAAAGCAACCCCTGAATGAAAATCTTACTAGTTGCAGCAGTAACCCTCTATCAAATTTGAAATATACGATAAAATGCAGCAATATAATGCAAGGAAACTTGCTAAAAACTTATTGTGATAGAGTGTATAGTCTAAATCTAAACCTTAGCTGGATTGTTAACAATATGTGTTGATCTTTTCAGCATTTGGATAAACAGTAAATGAATTAAATCAGAAGTCATTAATATAACAGTAGCAGTGTCTACAATGTCGTATCTATTGTTTCTACAGTAAAAATGATCACCTCGATTCGCACACTGTCTATTGATTTACAGGAAGTGGTCATACTGTGACTGGCTGTGAAATGTCCATAGACTCAACAAGCGGTGTTATTTCCTTGACAAATAATCTCGATTACGAAAGTAACACGTCATGCGAAATTACCATAGAGGCTCAAGATGGAGGGGTTCCAAGTCTTGCTGGCACAACTACCGCAATCATTACAGTCACACCAGTAAACGAGTTCACTCCTAATTTTACTGGTACTCCTTACAGCGTCGATATTCCAGAAAATACGGCAGTTGGTAAGTGTTCTTTATTAAAACATCGCTGTTGTGTCACCTCATTGTCTGCAAAGTATTCTATAATCAATATTATGAATACACGTGCCCTTTAAGTTTCCGTTCCTACAAGGATCTAGTATAAATAACATATTGAACTGTTTATAACAAAATACCAGACACCTAAAATGAAACTGTATTCATAATGACCATTCATCTGTAAGAATAATCCCGAATGCAGTACACTTCTTAAACAACAACATACATAAATAAATATCTGACAAACTCCTTGCTACATATTTATGCTTATTCTATCCGTGGATGGGATTTCAAATTGCAGTCGTTCCAAATATTCTAATACTTAGTTTATTAGAAATCAATGGCATTTTATCATTGCACAAAGTTTCACTGTTTAATGTAATAACATTAAATCCAGAATACAAGAATACTTATTTTGCAAGCATGAAAATGCACATAATCCCAAATTAATGCAGGTCCAAGTAGTCATTAAAAATTTGCCAAACTAGTTCATATTCTTTCCAATGCAAAAATGGAATTGAAATATAATTTATTTTTAGGTACATCATTGTTTACGGTAACCGCAACCGACGACGACAGTGGCGATGATGGGAGAATTGAATATTCACTTACGTCACACACAACCGTGTTCAAAGTAGAGCCCACAACGGG
The DNA here is from genome assembly GCA_028566455.1 of Botula fusca. Taxonomy (NCBI): domain Eukaryota; kingdom Metazoa; phylum Mollusca; class Bivalvia; order Mytilida; family Modiolidae; genus Botula; species Botula fusca. The sequence goes on along the minus strand of JAOXYH010009754.1, from coordinate 9,925 downwards.
TATAATAAGACTCTTATCGGCCTTGGATAGCGAAAGTCTTAACACATATTCTGTAGGCATAAACGCTATTGACCAGTCAACAGGAACGCAGTTAACTGGGGCAACTACATTAACAGTAACTGTAACTGACGTCAATGAATTCAGTCCACAGTGTACAAATGTTGTTTATGTACAGTTAACACCTCCTGTGACAGTAAGCGATCTTATTCACACAATTGATTGTAATGATTCGGATACAGGTGTGAACGGCCAGATAACATACAATTTTATATCTGGTAATACCAATTCCGATTTCGCTGTCGCTCCAAACGGTGACATAACTGTAGCAAAACAGTTAAGTCAGTCGTCATATAATATTGAAATTCAAGCGTCTGACCAAGCTCCAACACCTTTGACCTCTATCGTTTATGTAAGTATCGTAGTTGCGTCTGCTCCTACTTTTATAAATCTACCACATTCAATGGATATCAATGAAACGACATCTATTGGAACAGAAATATACACAGTAACCGGGAATTCGGCTACAGCTTCCAAAATATTTAGCATTACCAATGGCAACGAAGAAAACAAATTTAGTATGAACGCATACACCGGAGCTATTTATTTGTTGAAATTACTTGATAGGGAAAATACTACTAGTTACGATCTTACAATACGTATATCTGATGCCCTCAGTGGAACATCGAATGATAGCTCCCTAACTCTTACAGTTCTTGACAATAACGATAATTACCCTATCTTTCCTAATAACTTTTATAACATCGCTGTGGTAGAAAATGTGGCACCAACTACAGAAATAACTGATATTGCAGCCTCAGATGCTGATGATGGAGTAAATGCAGATCTTGTATATGCAATCGTCAGTGGAGATCCCGGCAATGTGTTCTCTGTAAATGCGATTGGGAAGTTAGTATTAAACGCTACTCTTGATATAGAGACGACTGTGTCTTATACATTGATAGTTACAGCAACTGACGGGGGCACGCCAGCACTGACTGGGACTACCACTTGTTACGTTACTGTTTCCGATGTGGATGAATTTCCGACCGAATTTATATCTACATCAGCAGGTGGAATATATACACATTCACTGTCAGAGGACACAGCTATGGGATCAAAAGTTTTTAATGTTTCCGCACAAGATCTGGATGTATCATCCGTAATTACATATTCTGTTACTAGTGGTAACGACGGTTCATTTCTAATTGATCAAAACACAGGCGACATTTATCTGTCAAAACTCTTAGATAGGGAGACAACTGCGTCATACAGTCTAACAATCCAAGCTGACAATGGGTTAGGTGATACATCTACTGCGTCATTGAACATTCAAGTAACGGATGTCAATGATAATCAACCTCAATTTACTCCATCTGTTGGAAGTTACAATGTAGATGAAACCGAGGCCTTAGGAGCTATGATTACAACTATTGTTTGCTCCGATGCCGATGAAGGATTGAATAGCAATCTTACTTACACAATTACGGCTGGAAACACTGGAACTGCCTTTAGACTAGATGGAGACATAGTTGAAGTAAATAGTGCTTTAAACTACGAAACAACTAGTCAGTATATCCTCGTAATTGAAGCTAAAGATCAAGGAACGCCTGCACGATCGGCTTCCACTTCCATTATCATAGATGTTAACCCTATTTATCCAGTACCTTCATTTGTTTCCTCATCAGATACATTATCTGTTGTAGAAAGTACCATTGTAGGAACTACAGTGTATAATGCGGAAGCCACTGCTCTTGGTGCTGCCGAAGGAACGTTTGCTTTACCCGGTGATCTTGAATACATCATTCAGTCTGGCAACTCTGATGGGAAGTTCAGTGTTGATGAACACACAGGGGATATTTCTATTGTTGCAGCTCTAGACAGAGATACAACTGCTAGCTATTCTCTCTTAATAAAAGCAGTAAATCGAAATGATATATCGAAGACAGACTTTCTTTTACTGACTGTAAATTTAGGAGATATCAATGATATAACACCAACATTTGGAAGCGCCCAGTATTCGTTTTCTGTTGATGAAGGTGTCTCTTTAACCACAGTTGTTGGCACGGTTGCTGCTGCAGATGGCGACGATGGCGTCAACAGTGATATCACTTACTCTATTACAGCAGGTGAAAATATGGCAGATTTTGATATATCTGCCTCAACAGGAACAATCACTGTAAATTCAGTATTAAATGCAGCAACTCAGGCAACATATTTTCTTACTATTTCTGCAGTTGACGGTGGGTCGCCTGCTTTAACTGGCACAAGTAAAGTTACAATTACCGTGAATGACCTAAATAACCAAATTCCAACATTTTCTGATCCGTCCTTCAATTTAAGCCTTTCCGAACTAGCTGCAGTCGATTCTACAGTTTTCCAGTTTAGAGCCACAGATGGTGATACAGGTCCTAACAGCATTATAACATACAATCTTGCAGCAGGAAACGGCGACTTCAGATATAGACTTGATCCTATAACTGGGGATTTGTTGATTGCTGGAATTTTAGACCGCGAAACAACCGACAGCTATATCCTCACAATTGAAGCTACTGACAGTGGCATTCCCATTAATACAGGAACGACTATTCTGTACATTACAATTGTAGATGCTAATGACAATGATCCGGTTATAACCGGTGGAACAGGAAGTTTCACAATACCTAGAACAAGCGCAACTGGAACTATTCTGACAACCTTTACGGCGACTGATTCTGACATTAATGCCAACGGAGAAATTGAGTATTACATTGTCAGTGGTGATTCTGATTCACTGTTCTACCTTAACAGCACGACAGGTGTAATAAAGACTGTGAACAGTTTGACAGGAGCAAGTGACACATACAGTTTAGTTATTCATGTTGTAGATAAGGGAACAACAAAAAACACGGCTTCCGCTACAATACAAGTAACTGTTGATCCACCGAACACACCGGGTGCCAGTGACTATTCGTTTGCTGTTGCAGAAGATGCAATTATTGGTACTTCTATCGGTACCGTTGCTCCCGATCCTGTACATGTACCTGGTGCAACGATCCATTTTACAATACTGAACGGCGATTCAAATAATGACCTTTCTATTCAAAATAATGGATTAATAAGTACTGCAAAACTTTTAGATCATTATGTCAAGTCCGACTACTACATCACGGTTTATGTTGAGGATCAGGGTGATCCAACGAAAACTTACAATAAATTTGTACATATAACAGTTACCGATGTAAACAATAACAGTCCTAATTTCACCGATCTTATCCAACCAATATCCGTTGTGGAAAATAGTCCTGTTGGCCTCTCGGTAGTTTCTGTGTCTGCCAGTGACAACGATTCCGGTGCTTTTGGCACAATAACTTATGAAATTGATCCAACTAATTCCCTTGCAACGTCGTTATTCAGCGTTAACTCTGGCACTGGAGAAATACAATTAATTGCTTCTCCAGACTATGAATCGATTACATCCGTTTCCTTTTTCATATACGCGAAAGACGGAGGAACACCTAGTTTAACTTCAACATATGCGATTAATATAAATATAATCGACGTGAATGACGTTGACCCAAGTGCAGCTATTAATACACCATCCGGATATTTCTCACTTGAATGTCCAACAAACGCGAACAGTAATGACGTCATAACAATACTGACTCCGGACGATTTTGGAATAATCACGACAGCTACAGACACTGTGCAGTATATAACAATGAATGACCGCGGAGTGTTTGATTTTAATTCCACATCCGGGGAATTTTACGTTCGAGATTCACAGTATTTATATGCCCAAACACGATACATTATGTGGGTTGTTCTACGGGTGCAGTCTATATCTGGAAGTGCCAATGGGACTTCTGCAATGATCAGAGTGGACTCCTTAACACCCAACTCACATTTGGTAGTATTGAAACACAGCGTTACTGGTACAGTTCTAGAAGCACAAAAGTAAGCTATTAGTCACACGTTTCACGTATTTAAAATACATTCAATATATACTTTTAATACGGAGGAGGATACAAATATAGAGATGGAAACATTAGAAAAATAAAAAGAACACCAAGATAAGTATATAAGAAAAAGAAAAATGTATAAAATCAAATAACAAGACAAAAACTTGATACGACTCACAAAAGAGAGCGTGCATGATAAGGTAGTATGGGAAACCAGTAAAACGTTTGTGCCCCCTACAATCAGAATGAAAGTAAACAGTAACGGTGCTGCAAGCTAATAGGTTAAAACCTGTATAAAGTGAGCTTTAAATTAAAGAGACTGGTAGTGAAACATCCACTCAAACTTCATATCTGATCTTGATTTAGACAGAAGCACAAAATCGCGACTTATTTATTTTCCAGAATTAACCCTGGCTACAGGTGTCCTCTCGACTGTTTTTTTTTTGGGGGGGGGCACATTGCTAATGCGGTATTTTTTGTATTATGCGGTATTTTTGTGTTGTTTGTTCTAGTTTTCTTTTGTTTGCTTTATGTGTAAATTCGTGTTTTCTTCTTGACATATATTCTTTGTTTTCATGTTTTCGCTTGACTAAGGACTCGTTTTTGTCTCCCTTTTGCAACTTATTCCTTCTATATTCAGTTGCCGGTAGTTCAAATAGATCACTTCATGGAATGACTGGAAAATAGCGGATAAACATAACTTTACGACTCCACAAACCTTGCTCTTATATAACAGTCTTTTTGTAGCTCCGTATTATTGACAAAAACGGTCAGTTGACTGGTTATTGGATATGTTAGGTTTATACCAGCAGCCAAAGAGAAGTGTACAAATCAAAACAACAACATCCAGAACCTCGATGTAATAAAACATACATACGTGTACTAATATAATGTTTTTGTCACTAACAGGAATGCATTAAGAGCATCACTTCAAGCTATCTTTGCGTCCAATTACCGGGTAGGGATATGGAGAATTAATGGGATATCGGCAGCAAGACGTCGGAGACTTTTGGCGGCTGAGTAAGTTAACGATCTAGCGTTTTCGTAATACTAATTAAGACTTTTGGAACGTTTTAAGCATACAACACGCATACATTGTAAGGCACGAGATTTGTGTTTTTTAATTATTTTTTTAATTTCAATTAAAACTTCTTGAAATGGTATTTTAGAAATGTTACTTGTGTTCTTTTTGGTTGTTCGACTTGTATATTTTCTTTCTTAATATAAGAAAGTGTTATGTATGTTCGACTTGCATATTTTCTTTTTAAAGATCAGAAAGTATTATATACGTGTGTGACACGGCAGCGGACACCATAGATGGTATAACCAATGACAAAACATGTGTGTCTCAGGACGATATACTCACGGTGTTGGCCGAAGCTGACGGGACCCCTGCCACCGTTCTTACATCTGCTTCGTTTAGTCTATATCCAGTTACATCAGTGGAAGCTTATGTCGATTCTTCTACGTCATCATCACAAAACTGGGCACAGACGACTGTTGGCACAGCTGTAATAGCAACCATTGTCAGCGCAATAGTACTACTAGCAGTAATACTGATCTTGTACTTTTTATGTACCAGGGACAACAAATACGAGTAAGGATAGTCTAGTTATATACAGAATATAAACATCATTGAATGTTGTTTGCTTTTTAAATATTTGAACTAATTTTTCAAACATTTTTTTTAGAAACTTGTGGATAATGCAGTCATCATCTGGTATTTTTGTTTTCTATTCCTCGAGAACTATTTATAGAAATTTTGACTGGGTTGCACAAAGCTAAATAAAAGTCAATTGATAATTAAATATTTAATTGTCAATCAAATTAGTAACTTTATACAGGGTTTAATTGACAAATAAATTTTAATTGTCTGTTAATCTTCAATTAATTTTGTGCAACCAAATTCTGCATTTTAATAAACAGATAAATTGCTTTAATGTTTGCTGACTTCAGCCTCTGATTCAAAGGAATTAGGTGCCAATTTTGATATGAAAATTGTAAGTCTCAAAAATTGTTATACCTTTTCAAGAGTCTGAACTGTACAGGTAACTGTTTGATGTTGGAAAACATAACTGACTTTACAAGACAAAATAATTGCAGTTTGGGACTCATACATATTGGTTTAAAATTCTTTTATTCTATTGTCATAGTGCATGTCTTTCCTTATGTTTCAGTTTTGAAAACGATAGAGAAGAAGAATATACAAAAAGTAAGCATTTGTCGGTATTCCATAGCATGTATTCTGAATAATTTGAACTTAAATTAATAACATGATAATATATAGTAAAGAAACAAAAAGATTCTTCAAGCGACAATAGCATTGTTCATATGTTCATTTAAGATTTAATGATAACATGTTTTATATACATCTTGCTCCAGACAATAATATGTTGTCCATGCATCTAACTTCAGACAGTATCGAGAGGATGCCATACCTGTATCCCACTAAGCCGTATAAGGTAGGTTGCTGTGACTACCTGTTATAAATTGTGTTTCGTAGTTAAGGACCTTTAGCAATGTTTCAACTATATCACTTCATTTCGAAATTTCGGACTAAACCAGGAAGTTCACAAGCCTTATTACAGAAAGTTGCAACACCTTCGTAATGACTTTTTGCAAAATTTGTAAGAAAACATGCAAGAACTCCCATAAAACTTTCCCAATATAGGGATTTTGCTTTGTCTTGACTAAATTCAATAGAAATTTCATGTAATACCGGTATTGCATTGTTTAACAAAGGAATTACAAAATACATTGTCTCGCACTTACAATTACCTAAAACAACGCCACCGTAAAACCTCAACCCAAATGCCAATTACCTAAACATTTTTGGCCGCTGTAAGGGGGTTGTTGCATAACAGTAACGTTATCAGTCAGGAGAATACGTGTTTGGCGACTTCCCGGTGGTGCAAGATCGTTCATTTGGGAATGAAACTTACTTGATAATTCAGCACAGAGGGAGTTAATTTATCTTCCCTAAGTGTTTGGTATGGTTTTAGATGCAGCCTGTCGTAGAAAGAGCTGGTACACCAGTGTTTAGTGGTATTGGACAGTCTTCTAGTCGTCCTAGTTCAGAACAAAGTTCGGATTCAGGTATATTATATAGGTCATTTTATATCTTAATCTTTCAGAAAGTAGTTTTTCAGGGTATGATAACAACTTTTTAAGAAGTCTTGTAATCCAAAAAGTAAGCTTTGAAAAACAATTTTATATGTTCGGTTTTGCCATCAAAGGCTCAGGTTCGATGAAACAGTCAAAGGAATGTATCTATCCGAGAATTCTTTCACTAACACAGGTACAAAGCCAAAGAAAGACAGGCACATCGTGGTTTCACCAATAATGAATGGTCAGACATCAAAAGATGAAGGTAATATCAATAGTGGCAGTATATTCCTCTTTCTAATTAAATTCAGATCTCTACAGCAATGTTAAAATAAGCCTTACTGTTTCATACTGATATACAAAAGCATTACAGAAAAACGTAAAGTAAACTTTTTCAATGTAAATGTTTCTGAAATACGTTGGGTGTTGTTCTTTTTGTTCAGTTGATAAAACTAGATTTACACGTAATGAGCTCTCGAATGACATTGAACTGATTTCAATCAACATTTTTCAGTGCCCCCAGCCTTGTTCCAAGACGGAAAGTACATGAAGGAAAATCCGAACGTTGATGTTTCACGAGAAGGCACAATTACGCCTAGGCAAATTCTCATTGAATCGAAAAGACCAGTGTCTGGAAAATCACACTCATCTTACTGAAATCAGTACAGTTCAACATTGAATGTTTTGTCTCGTTGATTTACTCAAGATACTCGACACAAATTTCTGTGACTGAGAAACAATTTATGAAATTATTTTTACCGGCATATCTTCTAGAAGAAGAATACAATCAAGTCCAACTCTGTTGTTCAAGAATCTGTTTAAATACAAGTCCATGTAAATTCAAAATCTGGTGGCACATAATAAAAGTATATTTTCTAAGTACATGCATGTGTTTTTGTATTTCTTTTTAGCATCTTTTTAACAGAAATACTTCATTTTTCTAATTTTCGACTTTTTTAATAATTGCACTATAAACAAGAGAAACAAATCCTGACTGTACAAGAATTTTTGTATGATCTAAGTGAAAATATTTTGACCTAGAAAGAAAGGAGTTGGAATTCATAACTATTTTACTGTATATTCATACATTACTACATTAATAACAGTGGAGTTTAAAACAGAACCTTGTATCCTTTCCGAGATAATATTTACATAGAAATGCACTACAAATCCATGTATGCAAGGGAGATAATTCACTGATAAACATGTATTTACAGAGAAACATTGAGAATTAAATAGCTTGTAAAAAAAATACAGGTGGTTCCTGGAGGTAATGCTTATTGTTTTTGTTAAAAATATGATAAAGACATCAAAACAGGCAAAAATTATGAAATCTAAAATCATCATGTGCCACCCCTTAATATATAGTTTTTGAGTTTTTATGTGGAACTGGGACTTAAATCGCTTTTCTTTTGCATTTTTATCTTTGTTTTAGATAAAGTTAAGAATATTTGACTTTTTATTTGTCAGTAGCGACTATATATTGAACAATATGTCAATTTTTAGCAATCAGTCTTTTACATGAAAAGGAATACATTTGTATATAAAACAAAAACAAAGTAAAAAATGCACAGACATACACACAACCACAAAGCAGGAATTGTAGAAGTTTACTGGCTACTGGCTGAAATGGCAAGATCAACAATAAAACATAATTACAATGCTTTTATGTCAGTGACGTAGCCAAGAAATTATTTTTTTCATGTATTTTACATACATGTATATATATACTTTTTCTTTTCAATTTTAAAATGTTTTACTTGAAATTTTTTATTACTTTACCTGCAATAATGCATCTTACGATATTTTCCCATGCTAAAATTTGTTTACATTAACAAAGTAAAGTTAGCTTTGTATTAATCTAGTAATGGAATAGGAATTGAATTTCCCTGTTCCATCCGAGGCAAAGATGTTTACAACCTGGTCAAAGTCCAAGTGAATCTCCGGATGGACAGACCATTGAGTATGTCCTTGCAGGTAGGTATTAATTCTGTTTAGAGCGCTAAATAACCTCTCTGAGGTAGCAGAAGTTACGGGCATAATCAAAGGAATCTTTACATCCTATGTATCTTATGGTACAACTAAAGTTTAGTTGACATAGTGACAATCATGTGCTTTGCTTTTCAGCAACATTCTGCATTTCCATCTAAACCTTTTTTGCCCTATACATGGTATAGGCTGCAAAGCTTAGAAATATGTTTAAGCGCTTGCTTACACTGCTTTAATGCAGCTACGCCACTGTATAATGTCAAAACTCTACCAAGTATTTATTACGAATGGAAAAGAAAAAAAACTACAGCAACGACAAAGAAACAAGCGTACAATGGCTAGAGTCGTCAGTGGAGATTCACAGTCATAAAGAAACAAATGAGAAATACGCTCGGTGCAAATGGTGCCCATAACAATTTCTTCAACTCATCCTTTATTGCTGAAACGAGCATAATCCTCATAGATTGATTGCATTTGTGCACTTTTGCATTACATCTGCGCAAGTTTTACATTACATTTGCGCACGTATTTCTTTATCCTGCATGGAGTAGCACAAGAACATACAACAATGTTTTACAGGTTCACGGCCTATTTGGCCACAACTTTAAATGATATTTACCATATTCATATTCTATGGGATACACAGGTGTTTGGTTACCGCAGATTATGGCAACCACAAATTCAAACTCGAAACTATTTAAACTTGGGACACACAGGTGACCGACATCAATGTTCTGTTACGTGACAGAAAAGGAAGTCAGCGATAAATCTTTAAAAATTTATTTACATAAAATATACAATTTATTTTTCAATAATAAAATATATACACTTACAATCAAAAGCAATGTTTATGTCCAAAAAACTATCTCCTTCCGTATTGTCCTCCTATTTCT
>JAOXYH010009647.1:0-12070 GCA_028566455.1 Botula fusca | reverse complement strand
TCCAGTACTGGATATAAAGCCAATTTTCATTGGTCAACGTCATACAAGCAAAGCCGCTTAACGTCGGTAAACGATGTTGGCGTAGCAATGTATGAAACAGCAAAATAGTGCGTTTGTTACTGGCTAATTTGTTTTATCTACGCTTATCTTCTTTAAAACTTTAGGAATAATAAGTGATAAAAGTTGTTTTTACGGAATTTATCGGTATGTAAACTCGACCAGCTCATTCATACACTTTACACAAAGTCCTTCAAACCATTCAGTTTATGAGTGTGTGCGTATCGTTTACATACCAATAAATTCCTTAAAAACAACTTTTATTACTATAATAAATGCTGAGGGCCACAATACTGGATAGTCAAAAGCATAATCAAAAATGTTAACGACCAGAATAATAAAATATATGACAAAATTCTAAACAACAGTATGGGTTAGTTATATATTAAGAGTGAAAGTGATAGTTTTATATTTTTATAATGAATTTTACATAAAATTTAATCCAGTTGGTCTCTCAAAAGAGATTGATTTTAGATTGATTTTGTAAGAGTTGTGACACTTTAAAGTGGTCTTCCAAAAGAGAGTGGTCTCTCATAGCAGTTGTCTCTCAAGACAGGGTTAAATGTAATACATTTCCGTGCTAGTGGATCACACTTGAATATACGCGATTTGAAAAATAATTCGGATGAAAAATAGGATCATTAATTAATTTTTAGAATAAAGATAGATTGGTTGGACTGTTCTGCTACTGTGTATTTGGCAATAAAATCATCTATGGTTTATCAGTCACTTAAGAACTCAAAGGGCCCCAAGCATGTTAATCGCATTACTCCACACAATATATTATATCTTCATTTTAGACATCTTTGTTATTATTGTTACTCACATAATGGGGCACACATAAAGTCCGGCGTCTTCTCGATACAGAATTCATTTGTTTTACAGGTATGGTTCATACACCTTCCAGCCAGATTCTGCAAGTTAAATTATATTCACATGTAAATGTTTGTATTTTGCTAATAAAAATAAAACACGAATAATTTAGCTCCGCTTAAAAAATGGTGAATTATTTATAGAGATCTTCAGGGAAAGAGAGCCTTTCTTTTGCATGTCATACACAAACAATTTTTTTACATTAAATACGCTGTTTGTTGAACAATGAGGCTGCGAATTTTACCTAAACATGTCAGATCACATCTATCACGATAAACTTTATAATCAGTCAAGTTTGATATATTTTATTTATGATGTAACCAGCTAAAATTTAATACAGATCATAACGACATTCAATATTTACGTCAACGTTTAACGAGGGCCTCTTAAATAACGTTAATTCTGACAGAGAAATGCACTTAAAAGGGCAATAAATACCCAGCTATTTAGTCGTCACGTGACTAACATCGTGTCGATTGTTTACCTAAGTAGTTATTAGTAATTGCATTTTAAAGTAATCTGGAGCTTCGTATTATATTAAATACGTTAAGCATGGCTAATATGTGGAATGTATATACATTTCTCTCTATATTTCAACTGTCCAATTCTGTTTTGAACGATGTTCTTTGCTTCAAAATTAAGTTGAAAGTAACTGTTCAAATGCGAATGTAAAACACTAAACATCTGTATTACCTCGATGAAAAAAAACATCTTGACGGGGTATAATCAATCGAAAATGCGTTTTAATGACTTATTAACTCATATGCAGCTAAAGATTAGACATATCTTCCACCATGAAAAACGAATTTACTTCAGTTCAGACATTAAACTCTGGAATCGAAATATTTGTAAATGTCGATTTCTAAGATTTTTTCAAGAATAAAACAATTGATAGAAGTTGTTAATTCCAGCGGGAAATAAATGCTAGTTATAACGGACTTTCCAATACCTTATAAACAATGAATAGTTGATTCTCATTTGGTTTCCTTTATAAACTAACGTTTTTCTTATTGGCTTCTGAAAGGTCTGTTTAATTTCTAATAATGCAACGCTCAAAACACGTAATAGTATGTTAATAGCAATAAAACTGCAACAAATTGCCAATTATAAATTCTCAAAATATAACTTTTAGATACGTTTAAAATATATAGCTCTCAAAGGAAATAAAATGCCGAAGCATTGAAAAAGTTGACTGACTATCGGTTTTGGAATTTCTCCATAGTAAAAACCTTGTTAAATTTAGGTTATATTTTGCGGGACCATTATAACGCCTTGAAAATATCCCGTGACAAATTATTCTCATCGATTTATGAATTCAAGTGAAAATATTGTATCTCTGGAAAGTGCTGTGAATACTTATTTAAGAAATATTTCAAAATATGCCTGTAAAATTGTTCGTATGTTAAACGGTAGCAAGAATTTTGTATGGCGACTAGTCACCGGAGTCAAACATTTTACTGTGTTTTAACGTACGACATCTATACCGTAGAAAGCGTTTGTTGGACGTTGCAGAAAAAAAATAATAAAATAATAATAACAACAAATTCGGAAAATATGTTGTTTTTATGTGCATATTCTGCTAAAAGGCAAAACATTCAAAACATCGAAAGTTTCAAAGTCAACATCCATTTGCATAATCGCGTAAAATTGTAGCAGGAGCAGAAGCTTCATTTTCTTCTCTGTGCGCTCATTTTCAGCTTTTTTCCATGTATTTCATTATCGAATGTAGTGACGAACCTTTCGATGTTGCAATTCCATCTAATAGAAAACGCACACTGACCTAGAAACCTATTGCAGCACGTCGCGGCAAAATCGTCCACATGCAAGTTTTTTATTTTACAATGGTATATAGTTTGATTTATAGATCTAGTTGAAAGACACTCTATGGGAAAAGAAAATATCTGAAAATAAAAGATAGCCGAAATCTTGTTTTCTCAATTTTGCTTAAAATGTCGTTGAATTTATATTGAAATTGACAGTTTTCACCCACTCTTTTTCCAGAATATCTTAATCTCATTTTTTTTGGTTATATGTCTCCTAAATTGGATTTTAGAGGTAGTTTCAAAGAATGCACTACAATTGTAACTTAAAGTAACATAACAGTATGTAATCTATTTTTGGCAGTTTGCCAGTTTTAAAAAATGATTAAATTCTACATATTTCATGCAGCTCCTGTCCCTTAAGTAGAGCTTTGGTCTTAAATTCTTTATAACTTCTTTATTTGGGCTTTATTAAAGATATACATCCATTCAATCTTTTGAAAATAATTATAATCTTGACAACACGAGGTCAAAGTGAGCCGTTTTTCATACCATGGTATAAAATGTCATTTTTAACTCAAATATTAACCGAGCTTTTAGGCTTAAAATTTGTTTACTGTGTAGTTTTATATCATTAGTGAAATGCCTTTTAACCAAATCCAAGATAAAGAAATAAAAAAAATAAGAATAAATAAAAAAAAACAAACAAAAAGGGCATTGCAAAAATGATATTAAATTACACAGTAAACAAAATTTAAGTCTAAAGGTTTGCTGAATATTTGAGCTAAAAAATGGCATTTTTGCCATGGTATAAAAATCGCTCATTTGACCCCCCTGTAGTCAAAAGGATGGAATTTCGATATGCATATCTTTAATGTAGCCCAAAATAAAGACGTAATTAAAAATGGAAGATCAAAGCTCTACTTTAGAGAGAGGAGCTGCATGAAATTGGTAGAATTTAATCGTTTTAAAACATTGGCAAACTGTCAGATATAAATAACACACTACTTTTACGTTACTTTAAGTTGTAATTATGATGCATTCTTTGAAACTACCCCTAACACCAAATAGGAAACATATAACAAAATTAATGAGATTAAGTTATTCCGGAGTAAGGGTGTCACTTTCTTAAAAAGAAATAAGCAAAAACCGACGAAATAAGATGTGGCTTGTAAGTCGGATATCTTTGATTTTTTTCAGATATTTTCTTTTGACCCAATGTGTCTTTCAGATAGACCTATCCATCAAGTTATGTGCCAGTGTAAAGTGAAAGCATGAGGACGATTTTGAACAGTTTGCATGGTTTTGTCGGAGACTGGGTCTAAAAGCCATAAGACTTACTTTCAAAAGAGGCCATTTTAGTGTACGCAGCAGTATATCAACAAGTAGAAGATTTTCCAGATTTGCAGGAAGGGAATAGGAGTAATTTTATATCAAGGAATCAGTAATACGTACAAGACAAGAAACACATTATAGCTTATATCATTGATAGCGTAGATCATAAAACAAAAGTATGATAGCTAGATCTTCTATTATATGTATGTTCTTCATTTACCTTCCTGCAATTGTCTTTCATGTAGCCTGGGCATTCATTTTATTAAATTTTATGTGCATGGTTTAATGTTAGTTTTTTATGCTATGTTCTACGTTTAAAAGTCCATTACTCGATAATTCTGTCTTTCTTATACTGGATCTTGGACTCATGCTTTTCATAAACTAACAATATTTTTGGTTCAATTTGTAGTTTGTTTTTAGTACATGGGATACGCAAGAAAAGCATGAAGAACACGAATAATCAAAATTGCACTTATAAGAGCGCTTGTTAATTTCTTTTCTAGCCTCCATTGTATCACACATTTGTTTTACTACCACTGAGTCGATGCCACTGGTGGAGGGCGGTTAGTCCCCGATGGTATCACAAACTCAGTAGCTAGTACTTCCGTACTGGTCCGAAATGATACTTTTAAATTTCAATCGTTTAAATTGCATGAATTTTGATAAAACTACGAAGTTATCTCCCTCATGCAAAGCCCTGTCCGAAGATGGCTTCATACTTCGGTGATTTTGGCATGTTCTCGCTTTTACAAATTTTTGATAACAGTTGTGGTCTTCGAAAGCTTTGCTTCCTAGCATCGCTGACGAGTAATTAATTTACGAAATGTGCACATCCGATGCATCACAATCGGTATGAAATGTATCACACTTTTGTTTGACAGAGCTATGAATGCATATCTTATCGTTTGTACACTGAAGTATGTTGAATCAAATATTTAAAAAAAGTCACCAGGAATTAAACAGAAAAAAGTTCACTTGTAATACCGGAAAGTAACTTATAGTTTTTTACAGGTTTTATTTAAAATAAGAACAAGTTAGTATATAAAGAGAATATTTGTAATGGGTCACACTTTTACTAACATGAATACGGTATTTGAAAATTTGATAGTGGACTAAATAATATGACAGGTAGATTTATCTCCGAAGTTCAAAGGTTTCCTTAGCTGGATTTTGGCGTTTCTGTTTTCGGACAGTTTGGTGCAATTTCGTTTCGTTTTGTTTTTTGATTTTTGTTTTGTTTTTGTTTTGTTTTGTTTTTTTTTTGTTTTGTTTTTTGTTTTTTGTTTTTGTTTTGTTTTGTTTTTTTGTTTTTGTTTTTTTGTTTTTTGTCATGTCTTCCAAATGTTTGGCTGCTACCAGTACAACAGAAACTGCAGTCTGCTTGTCAAAAATATGAACGGTATTTCGCATTTGTGTATTAAAATGGTTGAAATTACAACTTAATATTCTATATTAGAAGCAAACAAAAGAACAAGACCATAATTATAATAATGGACACTAATTTGAAATTAAAGATAACTAATTGTCTGGATCAGCAGTGAATGGCAGACGAAGATTTTCCATACTGTAGAAAAAGTTAGTTTGGCGATTATCTTTCAAACAATAGCAAGCAGGGAGAAACTGTAAAAAAGACAAAAATGATGATCAAATCAAGCTCTACAAAAGTTTCTGTTGCATCAAAATCATCTGACAACTCCTTACATGAATTATTGTCCAAGAAACATAAATTCTGACAATGTTTAATTACTGTTGGCCAATGGCCAATATCTTGAAAATAGCATTGGGTAGAGAGAAACTGCAAGTAGTAAAAATGATAAGCAAGTCTAGCTGTACGAAAGTCTCTTCAACACAGACAATTCCATAAATGTGTTATTGCCCATGAAACATAAATTGGGTGAATATTTGCCTTTTTTGGTAATACGTAGCGTACAATAACAGATAGCGAGAAACCATAACTAGCAAATATGATTAGTAGGTCGAGCTCTTCAAAAGCCGCCGTTACACCGAAATCATGAGAGGACTCTTGTTATGCGTCATAGCCCAGGAAACATTAATGTTTGACGATTTTTGATGTTTTCGGCTGATACGTATCATAAAACCGTTTACAAATGGAGATAAACTGTAAACAGGAAAAATGACCAGCTTCCCCACAAAAGTCTTCATTGCATGAAAATTGTCAGATGCATCATTTTAGGCATTATTGTCCATGAAAATAAGTTATTGATGATTTCTGCCATTTTTTGAGTGGTAAACAGTCTTAAACAATAACAGAAAATGATCATTTTTGATCAGCAAGTCAAGGTCTACATAAAACTTAAAAAAATAATCTTGCCTGAATCCACTGGACTAGTTTGAATCTAAATTGGCATCAATGGTCTTAGTGTGGTCTCCTTTCAGAGTATATCCAGCTGCCCATCCACTGCCATGACCGAAGTAGAATTTTTTCAAATTGCCAACCTAACTTTGCTTTAATCTGTAAATGTAGACACTCTTACAAGGGCCCGATATACCAGTAAGCATTACAGTCGGAGGTGGGCATTTTATTGTTATTTTTTTCAAAATTAAATAGAGATATCGTCCGTTTTATCTATTTAAACATGTAATATTAAATTTGTGTACTTATTAATTAAAAGATTGTACATTAATTTTTCTTCTCTTACATCATTCATGCTGTGTGGTTCCAGGAGTCGTGGATAAGATATGGATTGATGGTTCCTGCTTAACAGGAGATCAATATTATACCCTCCCCCTTTTTAGAGGGCGGTAAAAAGTGAGAGTTGTCCATCCGTTCATTCGTCTGTCCCTACCTATTTTCGGAATTCCTTCTAAACCACTTGACGGAATTTCATGAAACTTCCATGGAATATTTAGTCTCACCATGTACTTGTCCATCTCCTTTTAAGTGTTTTATATTCTCCTGACAACAGAAACTGAGAAATTTTGGTACCACGGGTATATGGGAGCTTTACTCACATGCAATTGTTCTGGTTTTAATTATAGAATAGTTAGAAACTTACAAGAAAACTAGACGAGACTAGACAAGTTTTACTAGACTAGCACGTTGTGCTGGATTTAAATAAATCATTCGAGTGCATAATATTCCTGACTGAGCCAGTGGTTGTTTTTATGAGAATCAGCATATACTCTATTTAAAGTTTGGCCTTTTCATCTTTTTTTTATTGTCGCCTGCATTGCAAGGTCGACACATAAGGATTACTCTATCGTCTGGCATCGTCCGCGTCACACTTCCTACTATTATCCGCAACTCCTATTAAAAATGTGACGGAATTTAATTAAACTTGCATAGATTTTACCTTCGAAACTATAAATTTGCACCAGCTAATTTGTTTTCATATCACCCGAAAATGTGTTTTCAACTACTTCCCGTAGGGTACTTTTGGAAGGGCTGAGGTTCTCTTATCCGCAACTCCTTCTAACCAAACTGATCCAAATTTCTTCCTCATGGAATGTACATGTCCACCAGCTATTTTTTTATTTTTCCCCAAGAAAAGTATGTTTTTTTAAGAACCAGTCTCCCAGAAGACCATACAAAATCTTCAAAATCGTTCAGATGCAAGGTTTTCACTTTCTTGCCTAGACAAAACACAGACTTCCATTTATAGTCAAACCACCGCAATTTCATGATTTTACAGACTGCATATCTTATTTTGAAAGGTGGTACTTCATTGTTAAAATATTTTCCCAGTTATTTCATTTTTGGTCTAACAGGGGCTTCGTGGCCATTTTGTACAAGGTGAAAAATGTATTTTCTCCAATTTCGACCGGCAGCTACTAAAATGGTAGAGGATCTCTGAACTTCAGTGCAAGCTTATATTGAAGATAACATAGGACACTTCAAGTCATATTTAAATTCATTTGGTAAATAATATGTTTTCGTTTTGAAAATATATTCATTTAAAAATTGTGTTTTTAGAATTTTATGCAAAAAGTTCAAAATGTCTATTGTTTGCTTGTCACGTGTGACTTTGTTTTTCTTTTGATTACTTAATCTTTGATTTTGTTGAAAAGGCATTACATTGTTATATAAAATCACACAGTAAACAAAATTTAAGCATAATCTTAAGGTTCGGTGAATATTTGAGCTTAAAAATGTTATATTATGTTGTGATATGACAAACAGCTCGCTTTCACCACCTGTAGCCAAACACATAATTATTTGCCAAAGATGGCTTTTTGTTATTAACATCTTTAATACAGCCCGAATAAAGAAATAATAAAAATTGAAGATCAATGCTCTACCTTAGGGACAGGAGCTGTAGAATTTAATCTTTTTTTTTCAAAAATGGGCAAACTGCCAAAAATAAATCGCATATTACTACTGTTATGTTGTTTAAAGCTCAAATTTGTGGAGCATTCTTCGAAGAAAACACCTAACACAAAATTTAGATAACATATAACAAAAGTTATAAGATCTGGAGAAAGGATTGGGTGAAAAGCGTTAATTGAAACAGAAATGAAATTTTAAGCAAAAACGGGGGAAACAAGATGGCGCCTATCTGTCGGCCATCTTTGATTTTTTTAAAAATTTCCTTTTACCACAATGTGTCATTGTTAAGTGAAAACCTTGCATCTGGACGGTTTTCTGGGAGACTGGGCGGCTCTTTATAATTTCTTTGGATACTGAAGGGGGAAGGGTTGAAGTTAACTTAAATGCACCTTTATTTTTAAAGATTTTTTTTTAAATTGATTAACTTGTTCTCCTGAATATAGCTGAAATGTTGCTGGCTGGACGTTAACCTTACACTAATCAATCAATCAATCCATGGAATACGCTAAGTTTGCAAAATTCATTGTTCTACATTTTCGTTCTCATTATTTGTTTTAAAGATTTTTTTTAAAATATGACTTGCTATGATACCTGTAAACCTCAACACGTCTTTATAATATTGATATTTGTAGTCAGAGGTCAAAGGTCAATGTAACGACTTTAACATAGGTCACACAAAATCTAGTTCAATTTTCGCAAGCACTGTAGACCAGGAGTTCTGAATTTGTTCTTCGTCAAATTTATTAATAATATCCCACATAGCTGTATTTTGTCCTTTTCTTGTGTGTGTACAATCACTGTAGCCTATCACATCTGCATTGCGAGTTCGCACCCGCTTTATAAACAACGAAAAGGATGCACTCGACTTGCAGCCGTAGGTGATAAGTTTTGTCAGTTACCTGTCAAACTGTCCAAGGTCAGTGGTTCCCTCCGGGCAAACCGGCTTCATAAAAACTGACCTCCACGACATAGCTGAAATACTGCTGAAAATGGCATTAAATCAACGAACCAAACAATCCTTTTGTCATGTTATATATCAGTTGGTTTAGTGATGGCTGATGTTCCTTTTTTAATGCTGCAGCTTCACCACCTCTTGTTGTCTTTATTTCCTAAAATTTTATATATTTGACTCTTCCTATTGTCTTAATTTATCCGCCTATATGTATAGAAAGTCTGGGGCTCAATGAGGGATAGAGTGATTGATTAATGATTAATTGATTAGGGTTTAGCTATTTCGTGGCGTTCAGTTTTAGTGTCGGAGGAAGCCGGAGTGCCCGGAGAAAACCGCCGACCTTGGGCAAGCAACTGACAAACCTTATCAAGTAGGTTGCAAGTCGAGTGCACCCTTTTTTGTTATTTACAAAGCGGGGCGCGAACTCACAACCAAGAGGTGATAGGCTACAGTGATTATACAGGTAAACATCGACCTTAACAACTCGGCCACCCATGCTGATGAGGGAAAGAAAAAATTTTATTTGTACAATAGGTAAATTTCTGTACGTAACATTTCTTCATGGCTACAGTTTAAACAATATTTGGTCAATGTCTGGAAGATATAAAGTTTCTGTTTTCGGCGCAAAACTTGAATGACTCCGTTAACCTCGATATTCCCCAGTATCTCAGCCTCATACAAAAAAGTTTTATTATTATTTTTTTCTTTTTTGGACATTGACCCGAACTGCTTACCCTTTCAGAGTACCGGAGTTCTTCCCAGTTGTCCTGTTTTAAGTGTTCTCTGTTGTGTTGTGTTGCTTGATGGAAGTTTATAGCTCCTTTTGTTAACTAGGTTATCTCCCCTTATGCTCTCTTCAATTTCGGAGATTAATACTTTTGATAGGTAAAAAATATATAGTGTCCTAAGCAACAGATTGGTGCAACATATTTCGTGAAATAATAGATAAATGGAAGAAAAATGAATTGAAAGGTTCTTAAAACGGTGTAACCAACCGACATTTGGAAATAAACAGGGGCTATTCGAACGTGCTAAGGGAGCAAAGTTACTGAAATTATACCAAAACAACGATAGCACCGAACATGCAGTTGTAACAAGGCCATCAGTTCTGTTCGTTGTTTGTTCATGCACGTCCTGATCTGTATACAAACTTGGATGATGATTTAGTATCTTATATATTTTAAAAGTTACTTTCCCCTCTGCAATCCGATTCCGCGCCCAATCTTGTAAAATTACAACACGAGGCCCTCAAAGGGACTGGTTCTCTCACTTGGTGAGCAATAACTCATGCATGTATCAGAGACTTTTGTTGAGCTACACTTACTGATCATTTCTGTTTTTTTTTAGTTTCTCTCTATCTGTTATTGTTTTCAAGATATTAGGAAAAACAGAAAAATATGTCAAATTAATAATAACTCGTACAAGGAGCCGAGTGAGTTTTTTTTGAAGAGCTTGACTTGCTTCTTACAAAAACAGCAAAATGTCAAAATTAATGTTTCATGTGCAATAACTCACGTAAGAAGTAGTTCTATAATTTCACTGTAATAGAGACTTTTGTAGATCTTGACTTGCTGATTATTTTTGCTTTTCACAATTTCTTTCTTTTATTGTTTTCAAGTTAATGAATCCTATGTTAATGTTTGACCCATGGTTCTCTGACCCATTGGCCCCTAGAACCTTCATAGATATAATTGTACATCGTTATGATTTATGGCACTCCACTGGCATCAGTTGCCCTGAAGAAAAAAAATCAATATTTAACTAACTTTTCCCTTTTGGGCCCTTTGTGGCCCTTTCCTAGAAAAGTCAAACTGTCAGGTGTACTTGATGAAAGGGAATCATCCAAGAAACAATCCAGCAAAATCTGATTGAAATTGCCCAAATAGTTTCCTAGAAAAATTATTCATAGCTGATTTTCATTGAATCCTATGTAAACGTAGGATCCATGCTCCTTGGACCCCATGGACCCTATAACCTTCATGGATAAAATATTGATTCTTAATGATTTATCAGTATTCTTTACCAACTATCATTGCAGTAGCATCACTGGTTCTAAAGAGAAGATTTCTAAAGATTGAATTAATTTCCCCTTATGGATCCCTTTGTGGCCCCTCTCCTTTATGGATTACACTCTCTCAGATATGATTTTGAAACCGAATTGTCCAGAAACAAGTCAGCAAAATTTGCTTTAAATTGGCCCAATAGTATCCGACAAAACAATTCATAGGTGATGTTCCAGTGAATCATATGTAAACCTTGGACTCATAGTCCTTGGATCCCAGGGAGCCTATAAGCTTCATTTATATAATTTTGAATTCTCATGCACAAAAGGATATAAATCAAATATAGATATTAAACAGCATTCAAAGCTCGTATGTCCTTAGGTACCAGACAAGACAGTGAACAGAAACAACAATGAACAACACAGAAACTAAAAACAGAGGAAATGAGTAACACTAACCCCAACAAAAACCGGGGGTGAACTCAGGTGCTCTGGAAGGGTAAGCACTTCCTATTCCATATGTAGCACCCGTCGTATTACTTACCGCGAAAATCCGGTAAGCAGTCATGAACAAGAAGGGACAGGGATGGTACTATAACACAGGAAACAGATCGTTATTTATCTGTGAGATAGACATTCCATAACGATCAACCAGTTCGTGATGGCGACCGTAAAACTTACGAAAAGAAGACCTCTCCGAAAGAAAACCCTGTTTGAGAAACTTAATTGTCAGCAGTCGCCCTCTATCCAAAAAATCTGGATAGGAAACGCACGCTCGAGAGTATCGTATTAACTGAGAAATA
>JAOXYH010009540.1:0-12071 GCA_028566455.1 Botula fusca | reverse complement strand
AAAATTACATCAAAGTTCAAGGCAAGAATTTTTATGCGCCAGACGCGCGTTTCGTCTACAAAAGACTCATCAGTGACCCTCTTATCCAAAAAAGTGCAAAAAAAAATCACAGGTCGAAAATTGAAAATTTATCTTTCTACTATTTTGTGACATCATGGTAGTTTCAATCCTAAGGGTCTTCTGAATACCCAGTTCTTGTGGTGTTGGAATGTGTAAACCTCCGAATTAAAGAATATGCATAAACATGTATTTCTGGAACATTTGATACTCATTTTAAACATATATTTGTGTTACACAAGTGATACAATAAAAACATTGATTTTTATTTGTTGTCATAAATGCCACCACTTTTCGAAACAAGGTCATAGTGTATATTTCATATTTTCGATCTGCTATTGATTATGTCGATTACGTGTGTATATTTTAGGGTGGCAAAAAGTGGTAAAAATAAAAGGCAAAGAAAGTGTTAATGCTGTCTTCAGTTCTTCAATATTTATTATTCTATCCAAAGATTTGTCTCTTTATTGTGATCTTTTAATAAGAAATCTCGAATAATTTTTATATCTGCATATTTATATATTAGTGAAATTCACATGCAATGAATTTTTTCGTACAACATAGATGCAATTTCACGTGATTATTTGCAAAAAAAATACTAATAGGAAAAAGACGGGATATGATGTTAAAATCCATGACACAAAATCCCCACACTCACGTGACAAAAACCAAAGCAAAGGAACAGCTTTTCATTATAGTTCTTCATCTCAAAGTCACAGTGAGGCCTTCAATACGGAGCAAACGCTCACACCTCACTGCAAGTTCAAGACGACCCATAGCACCGGTTTAAGCGGAATTCTTTGCTGGATGTCATTGAAGCAACATACATGTGTGGAAATATCAACAAATTATAGACTTACCCTGGCAAAGAAATCTAACAAATACTGTCAAACTATGCCCGACAAATTGTTCAACGCTAACACACATTTAGACAAACACGAGGCCGATCAAGATGACTTGGCAAACAAATAAATTATTATTTGGGCAAAAAAATCAGATGGACTGCAGAACAAATTGCATTAACACACAGGCCTAAAGGATGAAAGGTGAAGGAGTACATATAAGAGAAGTTATCCCAAGAATAAATACGCTATAACCGTAAAAATGTAAGAGCATACACCTTTAGCACTTGGAAACTTTTTACGCTTCCAAGTCTACCAAAACCAAAAAAAAATTCTTAAAGTTAGTATTTTTCATAAATCACGGTGTATGGGAATAGAATTATAGGTAAAACCGCAAATCATTTTCCATCCCGATTGTGGAAATTTATGTCAAAAAATGATTTAAAAAATATATTCAGACATATTTCTTGACATGTAGTATTTCCATGTATGAGCAAATGATATTCAGTGACCACTTACAAGCCTTACTTGTTAGGTCGAATTATTATTTAACAAGCTTTGAAAAAAGAGCATTATTCTATTAAAAATGAGAACCCATAACCAAGAAGAACTCAGCAAGCAACATAACTTGCAATAAATCATTGTCACAAGGAAGCAGAAATAATTTTCCGATGAACAGCTTTTTATTGCATATTGTTCGAAAGTACTTTAAAATATCTTTTTCTGTTCATTGCACATCATTTCTTCTAAATTTCATTATGTTTTTAATTCGTTTCGTTCTGTTTTGTTTTCAGTTTTGCTTGTTGGGATGACTCTCATTATTCTCTTTATAGTCACTTTAACCATTTCCTGCCAAATTCTCAATAAGACGTTAAGAATCTTTTACATGTAACAATACTTACACTGTATCAAATAAAATCCCATCGACACATTTTTCTTTTCTTTGTTACAAGAGAAAAAAATCACATTTTATACTTTACCCTAGTAAAGATCGATAAAATATTAATAAAAGTGGAAGATTAAACGTTGGGAAAAAAATTGTGAAAGTATTTATACTCATGCTATTATTATATCTTTTGTTTTATTTAACTAGACATCCTGTGAAAGAAAATTAAACTAATATACTTTTATGCAAAAGGATAATATTTTAAATAAACGTTTATTTCGTAGACAAATTGTTTAATGTGATTTAATCAATTTTACTTGCATACTTCAATATTAAGCGGACTTTTCAAACCGATATGAAAAAAATGAATAAACAAAGATAAATAAATAAAGTACCTTTATTTGTTTGACGAAACTTAATTGTCTGCGATTACTTTGTTGCAATGGCTTTCTGAAAATTCTTACAGCATATCATTATTTTGAAATATCGTTTGTTAGATGCAAACGTTGTATTCTCGCATTGAACGTAATTCTAGTAATCAGTCACTGAACATTGAATATTTCATGTACACATTTAATTTTATACCATCCGTTTGAAAATATATTTCACTGACCCGTTTCTCATTGTTAAAAAACCCTTTATGATTAAAACACAGTCAACTACTTCAATTTATATTTCATAATAGTTCCTTTGAAACTATTTTCCTTTTTGCAATTTTCTATATAACGTTGTTAAACAGAACTTTAAAACTGCTTTTAATTAATTATTGAAATTCAACAAAATATTTGTTGGAATAGTTCATTTGATATTTATAATAAAGAGCACTGTTGAATGTGCAATTTTTTCTATACCAAAAAAGACTACCCTCCTTCAGCAAAAACCTCATTTTAAATGTTTGAATCTGCTTACCCTTCCGGAGCATCTGAGTTTACCCCGACTTTTGGTGGGGTTCGTGTTGCTCATTTTATGGTGTTAGTTTTGTGTTGTGTGTTTATTGTTCAGTCCATTCACGGTCATGTCTGTTGCCTTGTGATACACGGGTTTGGATAAGCCTTCGGTTTCTTATATATTTTATTTCAAATGAAAGACCAAACAGCTTTACCTTCTTCTTTGTATTTAAAAAAATAATATATGATTACTTTTTTTCTGAACTACAAAAAATAAGTTTTGTCAGTGACAATTTTGATGCAATTATTCTTCATGGTTCTAAAATACATATACAACATTTTTATCGACATGATTTTTCTTTCTCTTATGCATTATATACAAAACTATATACATCCATACTTACATTTTTAAAGACTCAAGCTATTAAATTCTCCTCAGAATCAAAAGTATTATTCTTTTCACTTAACTCCATATATGGCAAACACATGTTTATTGACCACCGTGTTTTCCTAGAAGTACCTTTATTGATTTTTACTACATGATATGTTGAAAATGAAAACTAATGTAACTTATTTATGAATGTTTTGGTGTTTTCCTTTTTCTTTAGTTTTTCTCTCTTTTTTTACATATGATATGTTGGGACGAATATGAATTGCTTTGTTGCGTATTAAATAAAAGTAATACAAAATACTGAACACCAAGGGAAATGTCCAAAAAGGTAATATCAATGAGACCGAGAAATATGCAGAACCATTGGTAGAAAGCTGTCATACTCTTGACTTGGTACAGGCATTTTCAGATCTAAAACAAAGTATAATACATTTCATACCGATTTTGGTACATCGGATGTGCACATTTCGTAAATTAATTACTCGTCAGCGATGCTAGAGACCAAAACTATTGTCAAAAATTTATAAAAGCAAGAACATACCAATATGACGGAAATAGGAAGCCAAACCCTTCTGCGGACAGAGCTTTGCATGAAGGGACAACTCCGTAGTTTTATTAAATTTTTGGGACTTAAAACACGCTAAATTTAAAGTATCATTTCTGGCCCGTACCGAAGTACTAGCTACTTAGCTGGTGATACCCTCAGGGTCTAACAGTCCACCAGCCGTGGCATCGACTCAGTGGTAGTAAAACAAAGGTGTGATACATCTCATACCGAATTTGGGTTAATCGGATGTAAACATTTTACGCCATGCAGAATTTCCCATTTAAATGGCAGCTTTTTAGTTCTGTATGAAATGGCATAAAAAGCTGCTCTAAATCCGGTGTATTCTTACAGACAACATAGTACTGTACAATCAAAAATAAACCAAAGAAAAGTGGACTATAGAAATTAGCAAATACTTAAATGTTATCAAGACCATCCTTAATCAGATCGGAACAGGTAACTGCATATTTTTTTCGACAGGGTCTTGATATCGTCAAAAAACTTTTTGAAAGAAATGGCAATGCGTGATCTTAAAAGTCCTTGTTTCAGCAAGGGTTTGTTCAGAATTTGATGTCTAGCAATATACCAGCTTCACCTGCTTTCGGTGAAGCAAATCAGTTCGAAAATATAAAGCCCAAGAGCAGGTGAAGCTGGTATAATGCTACATCCTCTTGTGTAGCGAATCAGTTCGGAAATATAAAGCCCAAAAGCAGGTGAAGCTGGTATATTGCTATCCAAGTGAGGGAAACTGATAATTTCAAATTTAGAATTATCCGTTTTGTCGTAGATGCTACTGCTGAGGTGTCCTTTGCTGTCAAATTCGAGGTAGAGATCTAGAAATGAGGCGGAGAAAGCAATGTCTCTTGTTTCTTTTATTTCTCATTCTGGTGGTGTTTCTTTTATTTTCAGTTCTGGTGGATATATCAACGGAAGCCAATCCGAGATTCAGAAAACGTAGTTGATATATTTATATTGAAATTAAATGACCTGGCTTCTTTCGTCTTCTTTTTCTTTATTAGATCTTGAAGGAAGTCCGTCTCATACGAGTACAAAAAATTCAGCAACAAAAGGGACATTGTTGGTGCCCATCAGAATGTCGATTACCTGCTGAAAAAGTTCTCCACGAAACCTGACAAATATCTAGTCGATAAGAAACTCATACATACTGATCACCTGTTTCTTGGTGTAGAAGATTTTGTTTTTCTCTGGGACCGTTGTGGAAAAATATGCGGAATTGTATCCAAGAACAATAAATTTATAGCTTCCATATTTACCACAAAAGGATTTGTTGATTATGTGTTTCAAGCAGTATTTTAATTTTTTATGGGGGATGTTGGTGTAGAGACTAGAAAAATCGAAATTTTTCACAGAATAAACTTCGGTGATTAACCTATATTTCAAATTATCAAGATCTTTCGAATTCTTCAGATTCTACACATGATATGGTCCACTGGTAGAGTAAGCAGTATCACAGTATCTCTGGTGTTCCTCTTTTACTGCAGACAAGATTTTGGTAAGCCCGATTGAAAGTTCTTTGGTCGAACATGAAGATAAACTAGCTATCTACCGTTGTTTATATGGATTCTTGTGTAGTTTTGGGATTCAGTACAAACAAGGCAAGTCCTCAGATGTTTTATCTAGGAACATATTTAAGGATAACATGAAGGACTTGTGGTTGGCTAGAAATTTCATCTTGATCAAAGGTAGTTCTTTTGTAAGTGGGATTACTAAAGACACTCTCAATTTCGAGTTCATTAATAAGGCATTCATAGTAATACAATTTACATACAAAAATAGCATTATTGGCGGCTCTGTTCGCAGGTACAATTAAATATTTGCCATGAAGGTCAGAAGACATTTCAATGCATCTTCATCTTTGAATACTGATTTCTGCCAATTATTGACGCAATTTTTTAATTTGTGAATTCGACGTTGTATAAAAGACCTGATGGCTTTACCCATTCAGACAATGTGTCTACCTTACCCTCCCCAGTTGGTTCATGTTTCGCCCAGGTTCTAACATAATCTTCAACAGAATCATTTAAAAGTTTGAAGTTAAAGTGCCTGAATTTTGGACCACGAGAAAAAACCTTGCGGAGATTCCCGTTCAGTGATGTTCAGATCACCAGTGCTGGCATGACCAGATGTGCCGTACAGGAAGGGAGAGTGCAAGCAGTTACATATCTGTGGTTGATCGACATACTGATTAGGGTCAAAGTCTGTAATGCTTGTTTGTAATTGAATATTTTACGGGCAATGGTTTTGGAGTAGCCTTAGGAAATGATAGGAACAGTTTTGTAATCAAAGAAATTTTGGACTTTTGATTTCACTTCTTTTCGATTTAAAATATTTCTGATTTTCTCTCAATCTGTCCCCTAACCTTAAAGGAACTTAGCTTTTTTTTAGAGAAGAAAAGGAACTTATAAAAATCAGAAAAATTGTTCAGAAAGCTCTGCGAATTCAACTTACAACCGTTTTGTTGCATTTTTCAATGTTGGGAAACTGAAAACGCTAGGATTTTTGTCATATTATGTATATTGCATTATCTAGATATATTAATACAATCTTGTGCATAGTTCTTTCCTGGACAAAATACAATGTGTATAAAAAGTGAATAAACAATTTGTTTGGGTCGCTGAATGCTTTCAATGGTAAGAACAAGGATCCATGATTTTCATGTTTGAGTGAGAACCATAACATAGGCAGTCAAAAAAAGGCAGGAATTTATGAAAAGGGGTGAAAAGTATAGTTTTCAGGTTTTTTTTCAGAGTAGGATTTAATAATTGTATTTCATCTTTAGAAAACATATCCTCAAACGTAGTCGGGCAATCTTTATTTTAATAAATATTCACACATTTCTCGATTCAGTTTGCCATTCCTGAGTTCCTAATTGATTCTAAAAAGGGAACAACTTATTTTACAAGAAAGCCGATGAACGGTATGAAGCTTTCTGACAATTTATGATACAGATGATAGCATCGATACTGACTTGTTTAATAACAGCTAGAGAAATTTTTTTAACAGACTATAAAAACAATATTTGTCAAGAAAAATATAAATGTAGGACTTGTTAAATTGTGGGAATTCGCATTTCTCTAGACAAATGCTTACCTTTAAACCTTAAAAAATCAAACTCATTAATTTCTACGTGTTGTGTATTTCTGTTTAATTGTAGTCTGAATACAGACATCAGACTTAAATATATACGCCTTCAGTTAATACCATATAAAATAAAAGAAATTTGTTAAAATATAGTTTGTTCCCGTTTTTTTAGGTTTAACAAATACATAAATGCCCGCGTATATACCTTTAAAAATTATTTATAAATCACGGGTATCCACATTCCCGCTCGACCCTGTTGCCTTTAATAATGCAACAAAAAAATGCCGAGTTACTTATGTCATGTCCGGTAGGTCACATCCGAAAACGGAAGAAGAAGGGAACAATTCTGCTCTCGTGGTGAAGACGCACACATTATAATGGTCTACAAATCATGATGGCGGCCGTAGAATTTTTGAACTCATAACCTAGTCCAGATGGAACATAACCCTGACCCAGGTGCTTATCAGTCAAAAGTTTTAAATGATGTAAACAAATTAGACCGTTAAAGTGTTTCCATCTCCATCATGATGACAGAATTGTTTCACTCGTAATAGGCTTCTGCTTTCCGATGTGACCTAAAAAACAAGACACGAGTAACACGGCACGTGCTTGATAGAGTTACGCGACATGATATTAGAAACTCGACTTTTATTTATAGAGAAGCAAAGTACGGATAACCTAACGGTACACTTGGTCCATGCTCCTGGTTTTGACGGAGAACGCTTTCTTTATTTACCGTTTTGTAGTTTCTCTGGTGTTCTGAATTCAGTTTGTATATGTTCAATGTGATTTTTATCGTTGTATTCTTGGCTTTGTGTTTGTCTTTGGATTTTTTTACCATGTATCATCGTTCTAAGCACCATTTTCCTAACTTCTGTTACAAGATTATATAGTTTTTTCACTCGTAAAATGTCATTTATTTCTGTAGAATATATTTAAATAAATATGTAAATACAGCGTTGGAACTTTCATTAACTGAATGTCAATTGCGCTTTCAAGATCTCCTTTTAACATTATTCATAGGTATATTGATATCTGCCTTCAATTATTGACAAAACTCTTTGGAGCTTATCGAAAACCGTTATGATACATACAAAAACGTGTCTAGAAAATGAAAAAAATACTTATCTTGTTTACCCCGTCATTTTATTGATTTTATACCATATTGAACAATTAAAATCACAGTTCACTTCCAGTTTGAAGGTCAGATGTTTCCAATGCAAAAATGATATATATACAGGTCTCGCGTGCATGCTATTCATTACACTTCGAAAAGGGTGTCCACACAACATTACCAATGCTTGAAATGTGTGAAAACATCAGTCCTTAAATTGCATCCTCTGATATGTAGAAGATGAAGTTTTTATCAGTATTGCTAACTCTAAGAATAGCCTCCATCTTATCTACATGTACCTAAGTGAGTTTAAAAATAAAAAAGAGACACTCACTTCTGTTTCATCCTTAGATCTATGTTTGTACATTGACAACAAAGGAAGACTGAAATATAAACCTATAAAAAGCGATTTTATCTTTCCAAATGTGAACTTCTTTCCCTTTCATAATAGTAATATACCTACGTCAACGGTGTAGGGTGTCCTTTTTCACATATGATTCCCTACTTCGTGCCTCTGATATGTACGGTGACATTTTAATCAGATCAAAATTATTGTTACATCAACTCCTTAGTGAGGATTATGTTCAGCCTTTGTTAGCATTATCATGTTAGAAATTAAATGTTCGTCATCACGATTTATACAATGTATCCAGATATCTGACAAGATGACACAAGATATCCTTTTGTCATGCTGTGGACTGACTCATCACCGAATATTTCCACTTCATATGTGACGTGTGCCGTTAACGAAGCAGACCATGCTTAACGTACGAGTGGATAGTTTTCTTGGCAGGTGCATTGGTTTTCGTACTGTTATTTATCTTTCTTTTGTTTTCTAAAGGTTTTTTTTTTGTCTTTTCTTTTGTGTTCCAGCTCGTATTATTTGTTTTCACTTTTTTGTCTATAAACTTTTGTCTTTTGAATGTCTTACTTGTTGCTTCGGTATTCTGTTGATAATATTCTATACATTCAACGATATTTACAAAAATATTTCCATGGAAATCAATATGCATTCGCTTTGAGCTTAAATACAAATCAATAACAAAACAAAGTATAATGTATTCATACGGATTTTGATGCATCGGATGTGCACATTTCGTAAACTAATTACTCGTCAGCTATTCTAGGGACTAACACTTTGGAAGACCATGACTGTTATCAAAAATATGTAAAAGCGAGAACATGTCAAAATGACCGAAATAGGAAGCCAAGACCATCTACAGACAGAGCTTTGCATGAGGGAGATAACTCTGTAGTTTTATTAAATTTTTGGAAATTTAAACACGTTCAATTTAAAAGTGTCGTTTCATGGCCAGTAGCGAAGTACTAGCTACTGAGCTGGTGATACATTCAGGGACTTACAGTCCACCAGCAGTGGCATCGACTCAGTGGTAGTAAAACCAAAGCGTGATACATTTCATACTGATTTTGATGCATCGGATGTGCACATTTCGTAAAGTAATTATTCGTCAGCGATGCCAGGGGCCAACACTTTGGAAAACCATGACTGTTATCAATAATATGTAAAAGCGAGAACATGCTAAAATGACCGAAATAGGAAGCCAGAACCATCTACGGACAGAGCTTTACAGGAGTAAGATAACTCCGTAGTTTTATTAAATTTTTGGAAATTTAAACACGTTCAATTTAAAAGTATCACAATTTTGTTGAAATGCTTTGTAGCAGTGTTGGATAGATTAATTGATTTAAGTTTCTACATGTATGTAGATATATTTAGGTTTTCAAAAACGAAATTATTTTTGACTGTTTTCCAAATGTGGATTGATAAATACTATACGTCAAAGCATGACGTACCAGAGAACTGAAATTATCAAAACTTTCGGTCAGTTTCAATAAGTGGCATGTTATAAGCATATTTATCATGCTTGCATTCTAAACAGATTAATGAAAGATTCTGTCCAAAATAATGAATAACAGAAGGGGGGGGGGCAAAATGACCAGTATGAAATGTATCACACTTTGTTTTATTCATAGTTATGTTTCTATGTTGATAATGAACAGGAACCTGAACCTTGATATTTTATTTAAAAGATAACTACATAACATAAATTCGCATTAAATCACATGAATGGTGTAGATAACCAACACGTCTATAAGTTCAATAAATACAGTATTTCGGGTCATGTGGGTGGACGTAAGTTTTGTCTGCTATACCAATTATGTGAAGGGTGGATGTATGGATGATTATTGCTTAACACCAAGTGTACTACATTTCAACTACATCATTTGATGATCAAGTTATAGCATTCCATGGGATAGACGAATCCCGCTTTATACTAACCCAGCACTTTGAGTTCGATTTTTATGACACTAGGCGCTTATGCAACTGTCCACAGGTAACAATATTATCTAACATGGATACATTGTTCTGGATACGAGCTAACCCGTCTTTCCTTTTACCCCATAATGATGCGTTCTTAGCGGGAAACCAGCTAATGTCAATTATGGTAATTTTATGGTATTATGACTGACTATCACCGAAGTACTAGCAAACTGTGCTGGTGACACTCTTGGAGACATCGAATCAACTTGTGGTGGGCATTGACTCAGTAGAAGTAATAACAGAATTGTGATTTATAATTTTGAAATTCTGTATTCATCAATGTACCTGAAAGAAGTTACAAGTCGTCTTTGTATCAACAGTTAGAATCTGACAAGGTTTATATCTGCACAATTCAGAACGTATGTTTAATCTGCGTTTAAACTGTCCTTTAGGATGTCGAGTTACTAACAGTACTTAAAATGATCCTCGTCTCCTTTCCCATCTTTTTAAGCAGTTATTTCGATTAATTGATTGATTGATTGATTGAATGGGGTTTAACACCACTTGCAGTAGTATTTTAGCTATATCGTGGCGGTTAGTTTTAGTGGCAGAGGAAGCAGGAATGTAAGGAGGGATCCGCCGAACTTGGGCAGGTAACTGGCGAATCTTATCACGTACGGTTGCAAGTAGACTGCACCCTCTTTATTGTTTACAAAGCGAGGCGCGAACTCAAAACCCAGAGGTGATACACAAGAGTGATTGTACAGATAAACCAATGACCTTAACCACTCGGCCACCCAGGCCCCCAGTTCACTCGATTATACCAAGATCTGAAACAAGGTTGCCGTATATTGGATTATTTTTGCGTCGGCTTTTGTTCTCGATTTTCGTGTAAAAGTAAAAGATGAAATATTCACTTGGTTTATAATTCTCGCATTTGCGTCATATCCTATCCAGTTCAAGCGGGCAGTTAAATTTTCGCAGGGCTAAATTTCACGTTCAATCTCGGCAGCGAATATAGCGAATATTAAGCACACTCGAACACGTCTCACTATACGGTATTATGTTTCTAGATTACAGATTATGCAGTAGTTGCTGGACACTAGTGTATGCTTTTATGTGGATACTTTGGATACTTCCCATCACTGATTTCCCTACTTAGCCCTACTTAATTGAAACCTATTTAAACACACAGTATTTGTTACATGTTTATCTTATAAGAATAAAATTATATTTTTTAAAAAGGCTACACTCATATGATAAAAAATTTTGCAATGAAATTATCATACGTTTATAATCAAATAGAGCGTCTTACAAGCGTTTTGCATCGTTCATTTTTATTCAGAATTCATACTTCATACGCTTGAAAAGTTAAAACAGTTTTTGTTCGGAACAAAAATATATTTTGTCAAGAAAACGAAAGACAAACATCACTCTCTTGTTGCAAAAAGACAAAACAAATTACCTAAACACGCTTATCAAATAAATAGAAAAGTTAAAATATTTTGTTTAAAGTAGATATTAACAGCACATCAGCTAGAATTCTTAAAAGCTCGTCAGAATCACATTTCCAGAACTGATATCAAAAACAACTTTTCTTTGATGACTTATTCAATCAAAAATATCTGTGGAATCGGTCAGTCTTAATAACTTTTAGAATTATTTTGTATACCTTTTAAAACTGATGTATATCTATAAATATCTGGAATATTATTATTTCAACATTTCAAACGATTTTAAGCATAGGTTGATGTTACACAGATGTTACAATAAAATATAATTGACTTTTCTATTTTATGTCAATAAATGTTATCATATTTCAAAACCAGAACTTTGTGTAAATTTCATATTTTAAAATTACTATTGATTTTTGCGTCTTTAAGCTTGACTGAACTTTTTATTCAGTCATTCTTACTTTACTGGGGTTGATATATTCAAATAAGAAATAAGCGTACTAACTG
>JAOXYH010009432.1:0-12071 GCA_028566455.1 Botula fusca | reverse complement strand
TTATTACAATAAACGTTGACATCTCAACCGTTATTGTAATAAAATATTTTTTGAAAACCTGTGTGCAGTTGTAACTTTTTTTGCTTATGGAAATATCGATATATCGATAAACAAAATTATATACTGGCTATATCGCACACTCCAGCATAAGAGAGATACGCTGGGTGAAAAGTGTCAAAATAACTGAATGAGTTAGTTGGGGCGAGTATTAAAGTCCCACCAGGAGAGACTGCCAGACCCGTTCAATCTTAATGAAACTTGGTGAAAATAGTATCGATATATCGGTAAACAAATATAAAGTGGCTATATCGCACATTTCTGCATAAGAGAGACACGGTGGGTCAGTAGTGTCAAAATAACCGGACAAGCAACTGAGGGCGAGGATAAAAGTCCCACCAGGAGAGACTGCCAGCCCAGTTCGATCTTAATGAAACTTCGTGAAAACAATATCGATATATCTGTTAACAAAATGTACATAGTGGTTATATCGCACACTTCCGCATAAGAGAGATACGGTGAGACAAAAGTTTCAAAATAACCGAATAAGTAACTGGGGGCGAGTATAAAAATCCCACCCAGAGAGACTGTCAGCCCCTTTCAATCTTAATGAAACTTATATTAGTGACAACAATATCGATATACCGGTTAAAAAATGTATAGAGTAGTTATATCGTACACATCCGCATAAGAGTGATACGGTGGGTCAAAAGTGTCAAAATAACCAAATAAGTAACTGGTGGTGAGTATAAAAGTCCCACCAGGATAGAAAGAACATTGAGAGGGGCTCCTAGTCTCTGCTGGTGGGACTTTTGTTCTCGCCCCCAGTTAGTTATTCAGCTTTTTTGACACTTTTGACCCACCGTATCCCCTTTATGCGGAAGTGTGCGATATAGCCACTATAAACATTTTATTTGCCGGTATATCGATATTGTTTCTCAAAAGTTTCATTAAGATTGAAAGGGACTGGCAGTCTCTCCTGGCGGGACTTTTATACTCGCCCCCCCCCCTTTCCAGTTATTTATTAGGCACTTTTGACACTTTTGACCAACCGGATCCACCTTATGCGGAAGTTTGCGATATAGAGACTGCGATATAGCCACTATATACATGTTTTTAAATGTTCTCTAATTAGATGTTTTAATGAAAATACATGTAAGTTTTTCCTATTTTCAGTCCTAATTATTAAAAATAATGGAACTAATTTGTTGATTTAAGACCCACTTTCCAAAGTATGGAAGGCTGAATGCATCACTTTCACCTTTTTGTCTATGCCATATGTGTACCTTTCTATTTTTTCCATTAAAATTTTACCTCTTAATTTTTTTCCTTTTGTATTTACTTTGATATTTACATACCTTATCATGTTTATGAATAAGAAATAAGTTACCTGTTACTGATTCAATTTCTCGGCTTAAAAACTGCATATTTTTACAAGATATACACATGTAAAAAACTGGACAATTTCATGATCTACAAAAAATTCAAAGCGTATTTTGAATAAGGAATAAGTATCCAGTTCCTTCTTCGACATTGGAATCGGGAATAAGGAATAGGGCATAAGTACCAAACTTGACCCTTCTCAATAGAAATTCGTTTTAAACGGAAATCTCTGTTAAGATTTTGAGAGCTGACTAATGTTGGGCGGTCACAACCTTTTCCTCTCAAAACGGCTAGCGAGTATCCAATATAATCATTGCCAGCAGTTTGACGGATTGTCGTATAACTTTCGCCTGGCCCTTACTGTGATATCATTCATAATAGTATAGATTGAATATTTGAGTTTATAAATAAAAGCCTTAGGAACATATTCATTCAAAAATCTAAGACATCCCCACAAAAGTTCGTTTTCTCTCTACATGTCATAACCTTCATCCTCTAGACCCAGGAAAAAGGGACGGGGGTGGTAACGCTACAAAAAGTAGTTATATATGTGCCGATTATGGTGGTCAAATTGGAACCATATCCTGTAAAACAAAGTGTGATACATTTCATACCGATTTTGATGCATCGGATGTGCATATTCGTAAATTAATTATTCGTCAGCGATGCTAAGGATCAAAACTTTGGAATACCAGTAAGTGACGTTCAAAGGTAACCCTGTTGTTAACGGTGCCTATATTTTCAGTAACCGTAATGTTTGTACTTTTTGTCTCCATGAAAGTACTACAATCACAGTGAAATCATGTATCTCCATTCGACGCAAATAGGGATTTTGAAATTCTTCAGTATTTTTTCAAATGATAAAATTTTGAAAAAGAAATCCCCTTATTAACAATGATTGGCAAGGGTAAAAATAGCAACCCTTATCATGATAGGACATGTGTGAAAAATGGACCCTGTTCTGCAGTATATACATGCAAATACTACCATTCCTAATAGAAGTAAGCCCCAGGCCTCTGGTATGTTGCATGCCAAAATAAATTTGCTTAGTCAATGGCTGACAGAGGCGTAGCACCCTTCACAACGTAACTGGAATTCCGATCAAATTTGAAAGCGGGTAACATATTTTCCAGTCTCGATTATGGAAACACTATAGATGCCGTTTATTCTTTACAGTACCTTAAAACTCGGAATCGTTTTGATTCTGCAAATTTTCTTTTCTTTCTTCCGCATTACATAGTTACAATCATTACAATTCAAGGGAGTTAAGTTGTGCTTCGTTTGATAGTTGGCATTAAGAAAACTTGAATTCAAAATTGAATTGAAAATGGTCATTTATTAGAAATGACGAGATCAAATAAAATTCAAGTAAACATTTATACAACATGTAAAAATTATACACAAACAATATAGTATACATCATCAAATAATAACACTGAAAACATATCATAATATGTCAAACTGATACAACCATCATAGATGGGGGCAAAACCGGCCACCATATTGTGTGTATTAAACAATGTAACAAAGTGTAATAATGTTGTGAAAGAAACACAATATCCCCCATCCACAACGATTATGCTATATCCTGTTTACACTTTACAAATGTAAAGCTCAAAATTGTCCCCATTGACCTCAAAATCAAAAGTCTTTAGCAACCTTATACATACATTTAGACATATAGATCTTCTAATAATTTCCGAAGTTAAACTACTTAGAGGAAGTATGTATTCCTTATATTCTAGAAATAATGAAACTTGTTTATAAAGGCTTCATCTATGCTTAATTATTTAAGCTTTGCAGGGGCTCTTGTCCCCATGCGATGTTTTTCACCACACCACAATTTAGTTTTCTCATACTATGTCTGCTTTGCAGAGGCCCTTGTCCCCAAGCCAAGCGTATGAATCATCAGTTATATCATTATATTTATAACACCAGTATATTCAAGCTTCATAACAGTAGAACTTCAACACTTTACTCTGCAGGGGCCCTTGTCCCCATGCAAAGTGAATTATTCATATATTTTATCAACTAATAACATGAATATGATATTTAAAACAATGTAAAGACTAAAAATATGCAATATTTTTCCTGACCATATAAGCCTGAACTAGTCAAATGAGCTTGCATACATATTACAGAGGCCCTTGTCCTCATGCAATGCAAATATTGACCAAAGTTTATAAATCAGAGAATCTGCACACTGGCTGACTGGTGACCAATAATTTCAGGTAACGGGTATTATAATACAAAAAAGACATGTTGACAGTAGAGGCCCTTGTCCCCATACATGCCAATTTACATCTTAAGCATTGGGATACGTATATATTTTTTAAAAGCTTTAGAATTCCATCGTCCCATTTGTTGTATTTGCTCTTCAGAAAAACCATTTGCCCATGCAGTAGTGGCTGCACCAATTCGGAAACTGTGTGATTTATAATTTTTTATACTAAGTCCCACATACTTTAAACACACCTGAAGGTGATCGGTGAAAAATTTTCGTGACACTATACTATTATTCATAAATGAAAATAGAGGTTGTTCTTTTTTGGTTTCATGTCCCCTTATTTTAAGATAATCCCACAGGGCTTTTACAGGGCACATTTCACCTGGTAATTCTGTACCCTGCACTAATAGGACTGGAATATGTTTGCCCGAGCTATGTTTAAACTGAAACATGTGTATTTCTACAGCTGAGGGTGTACTAGTCTTGTCAAATATAAATTTAATATTATTAAGTGCAAGGGAGTTTCCTTTTGGTGGTAATGGCCCTGTTATTTCTCCTATTCGCAGAAAAGCATGGAAAGCCAACAAATACATAGCCTTAAGCATCACTGATGTGAACTTTGACAAACCTATGCAACAGAGTGATTCAATTAACCCCTTTAGGATGGATGGTGTAATGGGCAAACGTGTATCTTTAGCTTTTTTGAGATTACAATAACCTCGCAAAGTTTTTGTAACAATGAAATGTTGGGTCAAATCTGAGTATCCCCCTATTTTAAGTAAAAAACTTAATGCTGAGAAGTAAGTCAATACAGTTGATGCAGCTAAGTTCTTGTCATAGCAATGAGCAATAAACATTGTCAGATGCTCTAAAGTTGCTGGAAAAACAGGTGTATTTGGAAAATATACGTCCATAAAAAGTTTGTAAAAGTGAAACACTCTTCTATAGGAATCTCTAGATGTTGTTTGTAGAGACTCTTTGAGTAGTTGTGATGCTATATGCTTTAAAACTTCTGCATTTCCACTGATAGGACGGCAGGTTGGGGGTCCATATGTGGAAAATCTTTCCTGAATTGCTCCATCTGAAAACGAGAAAGATGATCAGCTGCTGTATTGTTTATTCCAGGAATGTGAGAAGCTTTGAACAAAATGTTGTATTTCATAATAAGGAGTACAAATCTGCGGACTAATTTCATAATCATTTTGTGCTTTGAAGTTTGTTTATTGATTATGTATACGACTGCCATATTGTCCGTAAAAAATGTAACACATTTGTTCCTCAACTGGTTGCCCCATATTTCAATGGCAACAACAATAGGAAAAAATTCCTTCAAAGTAATGTGATAATCTAACCAATCATCACTCCACCTAATGGCAAACCAATGGGTCCCATAAACACCTCCAAAACCTACATTGCTTGCATCTGTATATAAATTCAGTTGAACCGAAGACTCCCATGTATCATTTAAAAATAAACTTTTTCCATTAAAACTGTCAGCAAAAATAGACCAGGCCTCAATATCTGCTCTTGCTTCTTTTGAAAGACGCCGTCGGTGGTGAGGCTTTTTTAAGCCTAAAGTTAAATCAATGATTCTCCTTAAAAAGGCCCGACCTGGGGTAACAACTGCGCAAGCAAAATTTAAAAACCCAATTACTGACTGTAGCTCTTCCAACGTGACTTTTTTTCTCTTAGTTATATATGCTAATTTATCTTTCAATTTTAACAATTTATCCTCTAGTAGCCTGATTTCCATTTTCTCAGAGTCAAATTCAAGTCCTAAGAAGGTGATAGTAGTTGTGGGTAGTACCGTTTTTTCATGTTGTATTGGCAAGCCAATATCAGTGGACAAATCTAAAAATTTGGACAAAGTTTGACTGCACATTTGTGAATTGCCATGACCAACAAAAAGGAAATCATCAAGCACATGAACACAGCCACCACCATTAAGCTTATTGTCCACAATCCAATGAACCGCTGAACTAAACTTCTCAAACGATCTGCAAGAATAGCTTAATCCCATTGGTAACGTCCTATCATAATAATATTGCCCCTGAATAGAAAACCCTAAGAGCTCATGGTCATCTGGGTGTATGGGCATGATTTTGAAACTATTTTCAATGTCTGTCTTGGACATAAGACAGTTTTTCCCATAAAATTTAATTAATTTAATGGCATCTTCAACTGTTTGGTATTGTACAGTACAAAGGTGTTCTGGAATTCCATCATTGATCGAGGAATTCTCTGGAAATGACAAATGGTGAATGACCCTAAATTCACCTGGGTTTTTCTTTGGAACTAATCCTAATGGTGAAATCTGCAAATTGGGGAAAGGTATTTGATCAAAAGGGCCAGCAATATGGCCCGCTTCGACTGCCTTAAAAATTTTTTGTTTTAAAATATCTAACTTATTTCGTGCGGACAGTAAGTTTTGACTAAATCTAAATTCCCTTTTTCCTTCATATGGTATTTTAAAGCCAAATTGAAATCCCTGTAAGAGAAAATCTTTCTCCTCTTTATTGTAATTTTTGAGCCACTTACTTAGTTCTAATAATTTAATTGGGGTTACCACCTTATTTTGTATTGCCGCTTGGTTTCTTAAGTCCCTGTTTACCTGCGTTTGCTTTAAACTGACCTTTTGTGGGAGGGGACTTGCACTCTTTTTTGCTGTGCCTACCCCCACATTTTTCACATACATGTGGGTATTTACAGTCTTGACCCCGCTCACATTTACCGTTGTTGTTGTAGCTGTAGCAGTATGACCATTTTTTGGAGCTCTTTGTTTGAGCTCCACTGATGAGAAAGGGCTGCTTCTCCTGACTTGTAGCACCTTTAGACAAGGAATCAAATTTAACTTTCAATCCTAACGACATAGCTTCTGAATAAAGTTCAGAATTAATGTGGTCCCAGGGCAATTTATCCCAATCATATTCTCTCCATTCTCTAAAAGTACGGTCATAAATGAACGCAGCTACAATCACATGACCGCCTAGCCAGAGTTTGGATAGTATGTGCATATTTCATTAAAGCCCCTGCTTCATTGGGATATTTGTCTGTATATATACTGACAAAAATATGAAATGCAGACAGCCAGTGTGCAATCGATTCAAACCTGAAAGTAGGCGGTGGTTGTTTTTCTAGTGACATCCCACCACTGTCATTCTCGACAGCCTGAAACCTGACTTTTGGAAATTTTTTGTTCAATAAATGACCCAAATCTATGTATTCCTGTGCCCAAATTTTAGATTTTATTTTAGGATCAACACCTAAAGCCAGTGGTTTTGAGATGCTTGGTGTGGAAAAGTTAAAATTTGAATTTGCTACATTTTGTACGCGTTCTGAATAACATTGTGTAGCAGAAGTACATGTACCTGGATTTAGAAACTGTGACAAAGTGTTATCATGTGGTAAAGTTAAATGTCCAGTATTATTAGCTGTTATTCCCACATCACTGTTGTTGTTTTGTTGGCAAGATAAGGGTGGGTATGGTTCCTCTTCCCTTCTCATTGGGGTTTGTGACGGCGCAGCAACAGGAGTTGGTTCAATGGCTTGTACGTTATTTGATCCATTATTACCCTGTGGCATAATAAGACCATGCGCCTTCAAGGCATCTATCACCGAAGCTGTAATGTCCGGTATGGCAGCATTTATTTGTTGTTTAATTTTTTGATCAATAGATTCATCTTGAACCGGTTGATCACTTGAAGCATTTGTTGAACTATGTAAGTTAGGCTGTCTTTGTGAGTTTGATTTTTTGGATGCGATCCGTCTAGATTTTCTGGGTGGTTCTGCCATTCCTAGAAAGATAGGGAGGAATTGTGACTGAGTGACATTGATCATAATGAAGTTACATTTTTACATTTGTAAATCAAAAGCACTGAATAAGACTTTGCTTGCTTGCGATACTTGTAGGAGTGGACATATGATTAGCTCGATTTTTTTGTATAATGTAAATCATTTGAACCTGCATACTAACTGTACAAGTGTACAGATTACATTGTAGCACCAGTGTGCTAACCAGTACTAGTGCACTGACTTCTTATTAGTACAAGTGTACTACATATCAGCAATAGTGTGCCACAACAGTACCAGTGTACTGCTTGATCAATACCAAATGTACACTTACCAGTGTACAATTGCTTCATTATTTCATTTCATATCTTGTTAAAAGCACTAGTGTGCCCACAGTACCAATGTACTGACTATTTCCTCAAGAAAGTGCTGTTTGGTAATCTTCTGTATTTTACCGATATACATTCAGTGACATTGCACATGTGTAATCTTGTTTCGAATTATTTGTAAGGTTTTTGTTTGTACATTCATCCTTATACATGTATCTTCCACATCTACAGTTAATAATTTGTATGGTGCAATTCGTAAAGTTATTACGAGAAAAATTTATTGTTTATTAGGACTAAAACTAACTGTAGGAAATATACAGTGTTATGCTTACTTTTAATTTGCGAAAATCGAAATACTGGTTGACCCAATTATTGCTAGCTACATGTATAATATCCAGTCATGCATTCTGAAATAAAAGCATACATTTTGTAAAAACCTAAATTATCAACATATTGTGACTTGCATATACAAAATAATTATTAGATGTATCTGTGTGTACATTTAAAAAACAGGCAGCACACGTTTTATTTTTACTATCTACATGTATATTGTTAGTTTACATTGCCATGGTATGGATGATTGCACCCCTCATACTCCTGTAATAACGGACGAGTCCTTCCTCGTTGAAATGCACACCGTCTATTAATAGATTGTATGGGGAATTCTTTACTCCTCGAATTTTCCAGTATTTAATCAACTCGAAACGTTCGAGTTCTTTTTTCAGTTGTACATTGAATTGTCGTACTCTTATATTGTAAGTGTTACAGGACACATGCCGAGTCACGCTTCGTGGTGTGATTTGCAGTATTATAACAGAACGAATTCCGTATCTAACTTTCATTGTATTTAAAAAATTGACTAAACGCAATACAGTAGAGTTAATCAATTCGTCGGAACCGTCCATGACATCTACATCGTTGCCACCTACGTGAAATACCAGATTATGTGGCATGTAATGAGCGATTTGTTGTTCCCAAATCCTACAATGGTTATTGTTGTTAATTCTTCCTCCACCGATGCCATAAAGTTGTACAACTGGGTCGTGACCAAGATTAAAGTTGTGCAAATGCACATTCCGACCAACAAAATCTCTAAGTCGATTGACATGTGAACTACCCATAACAAGAACACGTGACATTGTTGCTGGTTAATTTCCTTAATGAATATTCATGAGGTTGTGTAATTGTTATCTGGTTATGTAACTTTCACTGAAATACGAAAAAGTAAATAATTTACCTCTGTGTGCGTACAAGTATCATCCCAGTTTCGTATATTCAACGAGTATTTCGAATATTCCCAAGAGTAAAGTCTCCGTAAATTGTTCAACTACGTCATGTAAAATAGCATGAATCGTAAACACTCCAATGAAAATATTACGTAACAGGCTTGATCTAAGTTCTTTAATTATCCTTCGTAACACACGATAAGTGTTGAAAATGTAAATTCGACAGTTAATTCGTCATCTCTATATATAATATTCCACAATTAACGACTGAAATACGTTTTAAATTAACTGTTTAAAACTTGACAAATTTTACGAAGCAGCTGCTTGTACCAAAGATGAAAAATCAATGATGTCACTTCAATTAGGAGTCTGCGCAGAAGCATCCCTAGGTTCTCAAGATTAACAGAGTTATCTCCCATTTCCCCTAAACTTCAAGACAGTAATTCACCAATTGTTATCTCCCTTTTGCCGAATGATGTGCCATAAATTTTTTTATAATTAAATTATAAAAGTGCCTTTATTGTGTACATATCTGAGAAACTGGCGTGAACTGTAGATTTAAATTCAAATAAAATTCCATGTTTTACGGTGAGTCCAAGTGAACTACATTTAACGTATGTCGTATAAAAGCTGAATTAAGCAAGTGAAATCTTGTATATTTGATTGCTCGTATGACCTTACAAGCAGACACGTACAAAAATATTGACAAGAAATGTTTATAAATATCCAGTATATTTAAAACAAACATTTACTTATATCCATTTATAGGTATATGAATAGATTATACGTTGTTGTTATTGTTTATTGTTTTGATTTCTTCATTAACATCTCTCCCTCTGGCACTACTTTTTGTTCTATGTCAAGTTTGTATGGCTTTTTTAAATCTGCTCTTTTCCTGGCTATCAAAAACGATATTGAATAGAAAATAACCGCTAATACTTTGACTACCAGGTCAAGTGCATGTCGTCTGTACCGGAAGTCGACTATGTCATACATGGAACATGCGCCAGTCTTTCCACAGCTGGTATTCCATAACTGACAACTACTATCTACTACTTTACCAACAATAACTGGTCCTGGGAACC
Source organism: Botula fusca (assembly GCA_028566455.1). Classification (NCBI taxonomy): domain Eukaryota; kingdom Metazoa; phylum Mollusca; class Bivalvia; order Mytilida; family Modiolidae; genus Botula; species Botula fusca. The sequence continues at coordinate 2,035 of JAOXYH010009432.1, read as the reverse complement.
ATCCTAGAATACAAAAGTAAAAGTAAACAAGTGGAATTAAGCACTATCAAATTAAATATGGTGCAGTAAATAAATAAAGACAGAGCGTGCCCATAGGAACCCAGATGCCACACCTGTTAAACGCGGTATGTTGAGGGCCATTATGGACTGATAGTTGATGTTTGACAAATTTACATTGTGGAATATGCATGTTTGACTCACAAATTATATTGGACACGCACTTTGATATTTTGCATAAAAAAGGAAAAATGATATATACTATTGAAAGATGAAAAATCTATCTTCACTGATCCCCAGGTACAGTATAATGCTGGAAATGACTTTTAAATGTATTTTTGGAACGGAACACCCCTAAAAATTTGGACAGGGGTTCCACTAAGTCTGTGGCATATGTCCAATTTAAATTAGCTTAAAGCGAAAATATAATAAAAAATAACAGTTAATTGTAACCAGTTTTTGTTATTGCCATTCAACTCGGGATATCACGTTTACTTTATAAACCAAATATCATTGAAATCTGTAGTAAGTTGTAATTTTAGGGGTAAATGACAACCTTTTTGAAAATGGCTGGTCGTAACTAATTTTCATTATCGTCATTCAACTTGGGAGAATATGTTTACCATATAAACCAAATACTATTGAAATGCAGAAAAGTTGAAATTTTGGCGGGGAACCAGCGGCCATTTTGAAAATGGCTGCTCCTACCTCATTTTCGTTATCGCCGTTCAACTTGGGATATCACTATTAATTACTATATTAACCAAATATCATCGAAATCCGTTCAAATTAAAATTTTGGCGGGAAAATGGCGACCAATATAACAGAAAGTAGATGGCGCATAGATCTGAAAAGCGCCTACACGGTAAAACTCATCACAACAAAATTTCAGATAAAATATCAAATCATTCTGCTGCATAGTACCTGAGAAAAGTGTTACGAAAAATTGTATATTAGCAATATAATTATAATCTGTACAGGATTACTTACCTAGAAGTGTATTTGATAAGGATCGAAACGCTATTGCCATAGCTTTGTCCTTTTCATCAACACATCTGAAAAAGTTATCCAGAAAGAGCTATATATATGTCATAAATATCTGGAAGTTTTGTACAAACTGTTGAAAAAAGGACAATTATGCAAATGTGTATAAAGGGCTAATAATAATAATAATAATAATGATAATACCAAAACTTCATCATGGCCCCTTTCTATTTCCAAAGTTAATAAACATAATTTGTTTGAGAAACAGAAGAAATAATAACATAATACATCAAAGAACAAAATTCGTTTGAGATACAGAAGAGATAATAACATATTATATCAGAGAACCTAAAATCATTTTAATTCAGCTTTAAGCTGTAATTTCAAAGCCACTATGACCTTCAATATGTCAGGGGTTAGGTAAAACTGGAGACAAATGAGCCGAATTAATAAACAGTTCAGCTAACAGTGCCGCAGACGCACACCATGTTTTATTTACCGTATAGCAAATAATTGTCGCAGGCTCTTATTTTTGCTTTTTGCGAGTGTCGTTCTAGTGCGAAAAAAAAGAATACTGGCTGATATTGTATTCAGTGGTTGATACAATGAAATGTCTAACTAAACGCAAAATTTGAGATTCAGTTAATGTGGCAGAGACATATTTGATTTATATTCAAATATGGATTATTCTCTGTAGTTAGTTTTATTTTAATTAATACATTATAGTTTTTACTTTGCAGTAACTATATTAGCAGAGTTTTCTATAATTCTGCATTGTATCCATTTACTATAGCTATTCTGTGATTGCATTGCAATCTCTGTCATTTTCCTTTCTTATTCTTTGGAGCCTCATTTCTAAGTTTTCTTATTAGCGGGAAATTCCTTGTTTCTAATTGGTTCATGTGACCAGTTTAAAAGGCTGTTCCTTTGTCTTTGTATATGCTTGGGCAGACATTATTTTGACACTGACAAGTGTGGTTGTTTATTTCTGAAATTGATTACTTGTATGGCAAATTGACTATTTGTATATTTCTTCTGGATATTTATATTTCAC
>JAOXYH010009322.1:0-12072 GCA_028566455.1 Botula fusca | reverse complement strand
GATTTTACAAGTTAATTATGTTACAAGAAATGACTGTCAATTTTTTGTTCATTCAAAATAACGTCAAAAATATGATGCACAATGAACATAACCAACCTGCTTCCAAAGTTATTTGTGTGTGTGTGATATTTTTTTATGTTATTTCGTCATGAACAAAAATAATGAGTGTCATTCCTTAAATGATTCAGAAAGTTTGATGTACATGTACTAATCTTCATCCCATTTCTTTAGCACAGAAAAACTTTTGATGCTCGTGATAATGTATGTACATATCTAGAACCATTCTCAGAACGGTTATTAGGGTGTCCAGCTCTTAACATAAATTTCAGCTTGCAGTTTAACTAGCTGTTTTCAAAGTTTTTAATTACAACAAATCAATTGGTTGACGGCTGCTGGTCAGTGGGAAACTGGAGTGATGTTATTGTTGATAGTGGAATGATCTGATGATAGGATACCTTGATGGTGGAATGCTGCTGGTCAATGAATGTGAATTGATGTGATATATATTAATGGTGGAATATAATGCTGGTCAGTAGGTAATGTCTAAGCGACTGCTGTAGGTCAGTAATATGCTTAAGCAAAAACATACGAAATAATGTTAAAAGTTGATGTTTTCCAGTTTCTGGTCAATTATGACATAAATGTGATGTCACAGTTGATAAAAAATTCGTAACTTTTATTCTGATTTTTTTACATACTGGCTGTGTACCCTATCTCGGCGGAACCCAATCTCACCACTTGCCATTTCAACTGTTAAGTTTTCAAAGATTTTAATGAATGTTCTGGTTCTTTCTAAGTTAAATATGTGTTAATTTCAGACGAAGAATAACATTTTAATTTGTACTCTCAAGCTGACAGAAAGGCCTTGCATGGTGAGATAGGGTAGCAAGCCAGTACATTGTACCAAATATGGCCCTTAAGGTCCCTTATTCTTGCCATCATTTTCAAAATTACTACTGTCCGAAGAAGCCCAATCGACTATTTTTTCGTATTATTGTTTATACATACCATGTATGTTATAACATGTAACTGCATTCGAATTCCAAACGTAGTTATACTATAATTATAGCTACACAATGCCCAAAATAGGAGTATACAGCTCCCCTCATTCTTTTTGGTGCTGCTCTACTACGCCTTTGTGTCTCGTTTATATACAGAAAAATAATCAGTATCAAATTATTAACTTTTAAATTCTTTTATAGTCCAATAATCATGATGGCAGTATCAAAATACTATTTCAGTCAGATTTGCGATATCCATTACGGTTTTCGGGTTAAAGGGGATAAAATATTTTTATTGTTGAAATTACACTAAAGTGGCCTTTTTAGATAAAAAAAGTCTAGCTACATGTATAACACTGCATACTGGTATGAATCACGAGTAAAAGAATGAAACTGGCCAATCTGACAGCAGGTTAAAATTCTTGTACTTCTTTTACATTTTCGGTCAGGATGAGCGAATACAACTAAAGGCTTTGGTAAATATCAAGGAGCAAACAATAAAGCAGCGGGAGCAAGGAATTGAAACAGAGAGATCTGGCATCAACAGATTTTCAACTGCTGATTCAATGGTTCTTTATTTTACGGATTTACATCTATGTCAATGTTCTCAGCCTTTTTTGAATTTGTCGAGCCTGCAGCAAATTACTACTACAAATCTGCTGATAATCCAAATTCAAATATATCTCTTGTACGCCAGAGAAGTATGCTTTTAATTGACTAATTGTTTGTTTTTTATGTAGGCTGAGATGTGGTCTCATGGAGCAAGATCTGGGGATCTGGCAGTAATGTTTAATTGCCACCTGTCAACTGTAAGTCGAAAACTAATTACATGGGCCAATTTCCTGTACTTTGTCTTGGGTAGCTTTAAGATTTGGCCAAGTAAGCAAGACATTATTTCTAAAATGCCTCCAATGTTTAAAGAATTGTACCCATCTACGAGAGTCATTACAGACTGCAGAGATTAAGGCTGAACGACCATCATCGCTAGCACTTGGCTCAAAATGTTATCCCACATATAAGAGTAATCACACATGGAAGGGACTTGTTGGCATTGCTCCTCATGGATCACTGGGTGCATGTCAGATGTGGAAATCACAAAACTCTGTGGTCTCATTGATCTTTTGGAAAGTGGTGACTCTATTATGGCAGATAAAGGCTTTGTATTAAACAAGGTTTTAGATGGAACAGGAATCACTGTAAATACACCACCTTTTCTTGTAAATCAGGATCAATTTACGAAACAATAGGTTGAGGAAACACAAACAATAGCAAAGCTTAGGATACATCTTGCGAGACATATTCTCTAGTCGAAGAGTACCACTTGTTTGATAGAATTATTCCACTTAGTATGTTCGGGACTGTGAACCAGATTTGGACAGCGGCAAACATGTTGACTCTTTTTAGAGGACCCCTTGTGAAAAAATGGTTTTGCAATACATGTGCACGTGTTTTTATCACTCTCTGACAGGGTGTTTGAAAGAAGGGATATCTTTAACTTGTGTTGAATTTATATAATTGCACATTAAATTCCCCAATTTACATTCTAATGGATTATTGAGGAAAAAAATTAAAGGCATACACATGAAATGTTTGATTGGTTTTATAGATATAATAATATAAATTCAACCATACATTTTTTACAAGCATTTTCAAATATTGAATTTTCTCGAATATTCTTTAGTTTCTGAATCATGGTGAATTTTAGTTATGGTCATATACTTGGATATCATGATGGCAAATAACTCCTATATCCTTACAAACATTTTGGAAAAAATATTTCATGTGGTATAAAATCAAAATGGTTTTTACTTAAGGCTGAAATACATACAAAGTCATACTAAATTTCTGTTTAGATTGTTGATCTGTATATGTTAAATTCGTTAATATCTATACAATTTTAATTTGGTGCATTAATTTAAAGATTAATGGCTATATTATTTACTGATTTCTTTACATTTAATTGATTTGCATCATTTATCAGTAAAAATGTGATGAATTATGAATATATATTTGATTTAACAAACTATCATATCATGAACGATAAATATCATTCCCAAAGTATTTGACTATAACATTTTCAGTGTTTTTCTGTTGTAGTTCATAAACCTTATTTCAGATAAAAGTGGAAGTAAAAGTTTGTTTTTTTATTTCTTGCCAGATGTCGCCATCGAATCTTATGAGTTCCAAGTGACTTTCTTCAGCTGACCAGACGTAGAAATAACACCATTCAAGTCCAGTCACTGCCATCTGCATCGTCACAATAGTTATTTGTCTTGAATTGCCATTTGCCAACTATTTTTCCAGATACTTGCATTCACTTAAAGGTTTGACCGGACATTTAATTTCCAGGAGCCCATTGGGAAGAACAGTACTTGGGTAGAAAATCTTTCTGTCTGGACTGGCAGCTAACCATGGCGAATAAGGGCTGACTACAATTCCACATGGATAAATGTTTATGTTATGATCTTGACTCTGAAATTCAAGAATATATTTATATAATACTTAGTAACTAATGAAGAGAGCAATATTTATACTATAACTAATCCAGAATTCTGATTACCTCAAAATACTCATTGAGTGATTGAACGGTGCAGTAATTCACGAATGCACGCTAACGCAAGAGTGAATTACAGCATTGTTCGATCACGAGATGAATATTTTTGAAAATCAGAATCCTGCATTAGTTTTGGTTTTTATTACATAGATTTCCAATCATTATTTTTGTTTATATTAGAATAAATTTTCGAAGCTATTTGCTTTCTTGTTAGTACATTGAGACGTTTACTTAGCCAGGACGTTGATACTCCAACTGTTGTGTCACTTCTGAGAGTGAATCATCGTTTTTTATTTCATTGTGAAATTATCGCGTTTCTATCACTCGGAGAACTTGATCTTTCACCGTCATCTACATGCATGTAATAACTGGATATATTATTAATTTAGTAATTTAGGTTAATTTGATTGGTAAAAATTGTCGTTGGTTGGCCTGAAGAAGGTCGTAAGGCCGAAAATCTGAGCATCTTTTTAGTTCTCTTTTATATTTTTATTTGTACATTTTGTTTGATTTTACCTTTTAATGTGGCTATCATTTATCCATTTATTGTGCTCATTTACGTCCAAATAAGCCACTTCACAACATTTATTATCTCTTTGTTATTGTCGAGTCTCATTGAGTTAGCTGGAAAAGTCTGTCAGTTTAATTTTCCCGAAGCAGATATGTTTGAGAAACTAAGAAGACAGGAAAACAGATCAGTTAATTTGGCAACTTTTACTTCGTATTATAGGGGGGAAAGCAAACGACGTCGCTGTTAAAGCGATGGCGAAATGCATCCAAGTAAAACAATTTGAAGAAAAGATGTCTGTTACACAGAGTGCTTCTACGAAAACTACTTAGGCGGTCTTGTCCCTCGGTAATCTATATCCTGAAAGTGCTATGCAGCCTTTCTTTTCCCTCCTTATATGCCCATATGGGCACTAACAAGAATGTTTCCTTTTATAATGCTTTTCAATCCAACCGTAGAGCTTTTGCAAGTAGACAAAACCAATGGAGACTACGAGAAAATTGTTATTTTTGTAATTCCACCGAGCATTCAGTCGAGGTTTGTAAGAAGATAAACGTGCAAAAAAACAAATAGAGTTCGTACATGAACCATGTTCTTCTGCTTTTAGGTTATTTTGAATTTCTTCCTATTATTCTCATATATGTGTAGTCTGTTAATATGATATTGTGCTTACTATAGCTTATAGCATAATCTTTGGTTTTATGAACATGTATTTGTATTTCATATTAATTTGTCAACAAACCTGCACCAGATTCCGGGGGTTTTTGTATTTCATATTAATTTGTCAACAAACCTACACCTCAGTCCGGGGACACTGAATCCATAGTGAGATTTATACTTCACGTGGACTGTAGGCGTGTGGTTTGCTTTTATTTCGTACCTAATGTTTGCTGCTTCCACTCGATTTAAAAAAAAACATGTAGCAGGCAAATCCACTGATACCTTTACGCAGATTTGTATGCATGAATGGGAAGAAAACATCGTTTTTACTCCACAGTTTTGTTAGAAATAAGCATCCAGCATTGATGACGATAAATAAAAGCAAATCTGTGCCTGCAGTTCACAGTAATAGTTACGACATTTTAAATGATACACCGACTGTGTACGATATATATATCCTGTATGTGACCCTGATAATTACAGATAATAACAAAGGGCATAAATGTAAGCGATTTTTAAAGGAAGTTTCAAGGGAAAATCATATAATTACTATAGTATGCGGTTCAACCAAGGATGTATTTGAAAAATTCTCCTTCTTATATACAATTTGTCCCTTTTTATTATAAGAAAATTGCCGAAAGGTTAAAATCTGGTTCAATTAATCTCTTCGGTGCTACCCTAAAATGATACTTTTAAATTTAACGTGTTTAAATTCTCCAAAATTAAATAAAACTACGGTGTTTTTTGGCTTCCTATTTCGGTTATTTTTGCGTGTTTTCACTTTTATAGATTTTTGATAACAGTTGTGATCTTCCAACGTTTTGGCCGCTAGCATCGCTGACGAGTAATTAATTTACGAAATGTACACATCCGATGCACCAAGATCGGTATGAAATGTATCAAACTTTGTTTGGTAAATAAGAATAATGCAAACTTCCTAAAATTATTATACCGTTAACTGTGGAACCTAGTTAACCTTGAGCAATTTTATAATCTATGGATTAAACATTGTCCTTTCAAGCTGGAGAATCTACAACATGTTCCGAGAATAGCAGATAAAAATGTTTCCATGGTTGCTTTTGATGAGAAATTAGGCTATGATCATATCAAATTCACAGGAGATTCCGAAACTTATTTGGGTTTCCGGTTTTTCTTGTAGCTATTCCCTTCGGATGGAAATCCTCGGCTTTTATATATAGAAAATAGGCATGAAAGTAACTTTCTACCTAAAAGGATTAAGCATTGCAACTTTGAAATATGTCGATGATCGTTTAATTGTGGCTAATAATACCTCAAGATGCCTTCAAGGGAATATCAACATTGTAAGTTATATAATGATTTTTTCACAATACTCGTATAAAATTAAATACAAGTATTGTATACGAGTATTGTGCTAGTATTGTGATACCTGTGTTGGAAGTAATTAGTATTGCAAACATATATCAATGAAACTGGTACAAATGGACGAAATAAAGTTTAATAAAAAAGTCATATTGTTGAATTGTAGAAGCATATGTTTATTTTCTGAATACCAATGAAAGTGATTTTATTTATTGTGTTTTGGATTTGAAAGCAATTAGAAGAATTAAAACTGTTCTGTGACTGAAATACGGCGAAATAGCAGGGTTTTTTTTTGCAATAACAATTTAGACTCTTTTTGAAATATATGGGCAGCCCTTAAATGGGCTGTTTATAAATAAGTTCTTTCTTCTTGACACTGGATACTGCTCCGATATCTGGGAACAAATATTGGTAAATGCTTCTTCTGTAGTGCTGCCGCAAGGGTCTCTCCACATTCTTTCAAGGTAGAATGGCAGGGCATCTGCAGATAAACCTTTCATTACATTAAACTTGTATTTGGTCTTGGCCCAGTAAGACGCGATGTTCTGTGTATTGACTTCTGTGTCTGGATCGACGAAATTCATGGAGTAGTTTACGGTTTGGTCCGGGTAGAGTTGTTGATGAATCTTTCTGTAAGCAGCCCACTCGTCTGACACTACTCTGGAACCTGGCTCTATCTTCCGAATAATGGATAGAAAGGTAGCAGCATCTCTCTTGTCCACAGTCTGCATGTAGGTAATTGCCGGTGTACGAGAGGTATCTGCTATTCCAAAGACCAACATTTCTTTGTGTGCGCCAACTGGTCGATCTCTCTGATACTTTGGTTTTTGGTTGAACAATGGTACCAGGGCCACCTAACTCAGCTGGTGTATGCAGTAGTTTGGTAGAGCAGACGTCTCGTAGGTACTGGTATATCTGCACAATGGTCTTCTGTGAGATGCCAATGTTCTCTGCTCATTTCACCATGATGTCCTGGCTCCAGAGGTAGAGGATATACAACCATTTATTTAGAGGCACCCTGGACTTTTCGAAGGACCCTGCCCTTAAGGTACGTGTAGTCAGACGTTTGGTACAGTGCCCATTGATGCATTGCCAACTATAGCTGTCAGATGTGTCTTTGGTAGGTCAAGTACGGAGTACCATTGGTTTATTGCAGTGCATGCATTCACAGGAGTCTGGTAACAGTTAATGCTCTCCAAAGTATTCGGGAACTGCAGTGGGACCAGTACTTAAGATGACTGGTGCTATTTTGCTGTAGAAATCTATGTCGGTATTCAACTTTGAACTGATTAAGAACTAACAGGTGCTGGATTTTATACTTAAAATACAGCTTGTGTTGTTGGTAGCTAATTTTTGTTAATGGTTTTGTTATTTTTGTGAACAGTATTCAAATCAATATATTGATCTTTGTCCTGTTGTTCCGGTATTCTCTGACCTGTTTACCCGTTTTTGTAACAAAACGTATTTCTACTAAAGAGAGAGCGTATTTTCATGATTCCCTCCGTGTTTTGAAATTTCAATCCTGATCTTTATACTTTTTCAACTGTAGGACTGTATACCTGAGCTCAGCCCATAAGAGTGATAGTGCATCATCAGACTCCCGATAAAGGAAGCCCTTTTCCTGGATTGATCTATTCGATTGACTGTTGATTAACGTCTACCTACCTGCTAATACACATATTTTCAGTTTATTCTGCTGAAAGCATCAACAAACACACAAAGATAAATATATATATTGAAACCTTTTAGTCTCGAACAAGAATATTTTGTAAAGCGTAGAAATGTTGGTGTGACGCAGAGAGCGTAATTTCTTGCCAAAATTCGTATAAACTACACCGAAATCGTAGAAGTAAACAGCTCTGTAAATTCTGTTGCCCATATATTAATTTTATTATCAGAAGCAATTAATATTGATTAAGATTATTACAGTAAACAGTTCTCACAACATTTTAATCCCATGATTAACTTTATGAATAGTATTCATATTTAAGTGATTAAATGTGATTAATTTATGAGCTGTCCTCACATTCTAATGACTGCAAGCCGATACATCAAATTACAGTATAAAAGCTACTGCAAATTCAATATTCATCATTATTCAAATACATAATGCTAAAGAAAAATTCTTATTTTCAGTGAATTGTTCGCCATGTCCGGTAGAGTTGTGAAAGATGGCTGATGATAGCGAAAGCACTACCCAGTCTACACTTACCGGGGATATCTTCACCATCCTGCACTTGTTAGAGCATCAACCCGCCAACTGGGAACTCTCAGCTCGGAATGGAAGCTACCGACTTGTGGTCAGATGGAGAAAAACCCGCGCAGGAGGAACCAACCCTACCAGAACACACAGTTGTCAGGAAGAAGTCATCGAGGGCCAGACGTGAAAGGAATCGCCGCCGTCTAGACGCCTTTTTAGCTAGAAAGAAGGGTAATACCGCTATACAGTCCAGCGAACTAGAGAATGACCCTGACGACGAAAAGAGTGATGACAAACCAGGAGACACCGGTGACACGGTTAGTGACCCGGACATAATTTCTAGCAACACCGGGGAGAACGAGACACCCGCTCCAACCATAGACGAAGAGTCAGCAATGGAAATACCGGCAGACTCTGACTCGAATGTAGACAGTAAACCACGTACCCCCAGAGCCGTACCATCGCCAGAAGATCCCGCCTGTTCTGCAGGTGCCGAGGGTCGCTCGAAGACCAGCAGAACGCGAAAGGAAGATCGACGGATACACGTGGAAAAAGTGACATACGACATCCCACAAACAACATACCTGTTTAAAGTTGCACAGCAGGATCGTTTCCTACTGGTGTATGCCGACAACCTGATTCCTTATAAGGAGATCACCAGGGAGAAACATGGTATGTTCTATGATGAGGTAGCCAGAAGCCACAACCACTGGATGGACATCAGAGACAGAAGGAACTTTGCTTACTCAGAGAAAAGAAAGACAGATGTTGAGCAGATTGCAAAGGACAACTTCTTAAACTTAGTTCCAGTGTGAAATAAAGGGCGAGATAAGCCCCGGCCAGACCAGTTAATTATCCCTTTTTGTTATTTAAAATTAATGGGGTGAGATAAGCCCAACCCCTTTTCTTGCCCCAGAAAGAAAAAAAAGATAAACGTTGAATTCGTTTTCACTTATTTTAGTGTACACAAACATGGCGCATCACGAGAATGACTGACGACGGTAGTGAGCGATTACAGTCACAGCCCGTACTGACTGGAGATATTTTCACAATTTTACATTTGCTAGAAGGTCAAACCGCCGATTGGATACTACAAGCTCGGAATGGACACTACAAGCTGATTGTAAAATGGAAACCCAGACAGCCCGGAATAACAACAGATGATACGCCTAGAACACCACCAAAAGCCAGAAAGAGATCGTCGAAGGCCAGATCTGAAAGGAATAACCGCAGACTGCGTGACTTTTTGGCTAAGAAGTGTCAGTCCGAAATGGAGACCGGAGACACCGCTCCAACTGAAGACATAGACACCACAGCAAAACCTGAGGGACAGGAGCTTACCGTTCCAGACGAGGAGGAGGAATCGGCAACGGAACCACCGGCCGAAACCAAATCTGAAGAGACAAGACCACTACAGAAAGCCGAAACAACGCTATCAGATCCCGCCGACATTGACACTGAGAACCACTCAAGCCGTCAATCAACCGGAACGGATGATCAACCCAGAAAGAAGGTGGTCAAAAGAAGGCACAGAAAAAAGATAGAGAAAGTGACCTACGATCTCCCACAGAAAACGTACTTGTTTAAAGTTGAAGGAGAAGACACTTTTCTGCTTGCGTTTTCTGACAACCTGAGACTGTACAACGTCATCAACATCAACGAACATGAAGATCTGTACAGAGAGATAAAGAGAAGTCACGATCATTGGCTGGATGTCAGAGACAAGAAAAACTTTGTGTACACCGATCAAAGAGCCACTGACGTCATGAAGATTGCTAAAGAACTCAACCTTAAAATCAGAGACTTACCTGAAAAATAAATGAATAAATGAAATTAGCTGAGCCCAAACCTTTCTTTTACTGTTGTTAATTTTTAAGGGCGAGATAAGCCCATTCTTTTCTCACCCCTAAAAAAAAAAAAGAACAAAAAAGAACAAAAAACCGCTAATACACAACTTAAACACTGCTAGAATCTGAAATATTATATGTTGGAACAAAACTTGGAGAAAAAATACTCGGAAAAGCTTAATCTGAAATTTTTCATGTTAAAGTGTCAAGCTAAGAATACTGAGGGAAATTTCTGTTTAAATACCAATACAGAGACAAGAGGGATACACTGTCACAAAATTTAGACGAAAAAAGAACTTCAAGATAATCTTTATATTCTTTCGTTCATATCATAAGGGATAGTCGGAAAGACAAAGTTTAACTGTTCGACCCCATGGAGGTAGACCGGTCCTACGGTTAAAAACGTTGCTCAGTGCTCGAAACAGACAAAGGTGCTCGAAATAGCTATTCCAGCATTTTATTGATTGGAAATTAGAGTCTGTTTAAAAAAATCATACTCTAAAGTTTCCTGACCGCATTTGTGTTTGGACAAGCTGACTATCAATTGTTCTGCAACACCACTCGCGTTCAATATCAAATCCTGCACAATTTCATTCAAGAGCTTAAATGTGTCCAAATTCTAACTAAAGTGCATACAGGAATCGATGTACGGAATCAACTGGGACACCGACTTGTCATATACAAGAAAAGATAGTGAGTTACTGATAGAACGCGATCTCCGAAACAGAGGCTATATTTCTTCCCCTAAAGTCCAGAATATCACCTCTGCCATACCGGAAGGTGAGATATCTCTCATGGCGGATAAATATGCCAATTTCACGCGGCATTCAGTGACGTCATGATAGTGAAACATCACCAAAAAGGGAAATTCAAAACAAAGAAATCGGAATTTATATGATGTCACAATTAAAGGGACGTAGTTAATCAAAAATGGAGGATGAAGTACGGCAGAGGTGATAATATAATCTCACATAGAAAAAGCTATTCACCTCTGTTTCGTGGATTGAATGGAACGGTATCTTTCCTCAAATGATCAAATAACATGTATTCAACATTGACACTGCTACAGTCAAATCTGTTTTTCTCGTATCTGTGATGCATCGAATATTACTATCCTTTCTTCCTTTTGGTCAACAATGATAGAAAGAAAACAGAGAACTTCATTGCGCTTTATTTATGCATATCATATTGTAAGTACCGGCCTGTGTAAGTATAATGCAGTTTCAATAGAAGGGGTGGCACATGCAAAATAAAAAATACGCACACTTTCGACAAGAATAAAATAAGTAAATCTCCTACACATACAATGTTTCAATAAAATAATCTTGGCATTTGGCGATTGGAGATATGAACGGAAATAATTCAGTTGAATTGCACAGGAAAAAGTGCGGAAAGATTTCCCCTACTACAATTTTTTCTACTATATCACAGTCAAGATTTTCCACTATATTGCGCAGTGCAAAGAATACTCCAACTGGTCAAATGTATGCTTATGAGATGTAATGGATTAAATCAGGTCCACCTGGGTGTGTTTTTTTTTTCAATTTTGCATGTGCCATCCGCTTCATAATGTTTAGGCAGACTGGTATTTAAAAACTGTCAGTAACATGGTATATTTTTGTACGTAGTCTGGTGTTTATACAACAGGAAAACTGGCCTGGGTAGCAATGCCGCACATATTGTTGTCGTTCCGTGCTATCTTGATGTAACCATGCAACCCCCAATTCTTTCCCCAGCTGAAAAGTAAAGATGTATGAAAATTAAACAGAATAAATGGTTGTTGCATAAATTTAAATGCTTAAGAAAATAGTGCATTTTTTAACGCAACCACCCCACCACGAGAGAGGACAGAAATTTTGAGATAACAGTATCGTGCTTGAAGATTTTTTAGCATTTTGCATTTGAAAATTTCAAATTGAGTTTACAGGAAACGCATCAGCGGAGTCAGTAAACGGGTATTT
>JAOXYH010009212.1:0-12073 GCA_028566455.1 Botula fusca | reverse complement strand
GTGGTCTTGTAACTGACTATGAGATAAAAATCTCAAAATACTAGTAGTTTAGGTTTCATCTCTTAAATTAATTACAAGCTGGCAAGCCATTTCAACTGGAGACCAACTATTCCAAAGACTTACAGCCTCAAAATGAACAAAAATAATCTTATACGTCAGCAGTAACTACATCAAAAGTACAAGGTTGCTGCTCAAATCTAATCATTTTCAAAAATGAAAAATTTGAAAACTAATTTTCAAACAAAATTTTTAAAAAGAAAAATTTAAACCATGACTCAGTGATCAAGTATCCTGGCCATGGCACCATTGGTAACAGGAGAGGGTTTAGAGACCAGTTCCCGGAACGTTTAGTGGCAGTACTTGGCCCCAAAGTTCGATCATTTGGGATACCTGATATATGAAGTATAACTCTGTAGTAGGATGATCTGTCATTCCTGAGAGTTGGAGCCGCCCACGCATTACGGGTCACTCACCACCCTCAGCAATGACAGATCATTACACTAAAGGTTTATACTCCATTCTGCTACATCAGAAATGATGCCATGCATTGTTTTTTGTTTTTTGTTTTCTATTTTTCTAAAACACAAAACGAAGTTTAATTTATTCTATTTTCCATAATTATTTTTTATCTCATTTCGAAACTTTTATGATGTTTTTTGGATTGATTTTGTGTATTTTGTAAATTAAGACTGTTTCTTTGCTAACTCTTGTTTCATTTGAGCGAAAATTTGATATCAGGTATCCCAGTGATCGAACTTTGGGGCGAAGTACTGCCACTACACGTCCCGGGAGCTTGTCTCTAAAACCTCGCCTGTTACAAATGGTGCCGTGACCAGGATACTTCTCTCCTGTTACAGTATCTAGTATAAGAATATCATCGAATATCTGCGTTTAAATTCAATTAATCATTTTATTTTATTTTATTTCATGTTCGTTGATGTGTCTGTTCACGGTCTTGTCTTGTGCCTTAGGATATTCGAGCTTTGATTGCTGTTTGGTCTCTTCTATATTTTATTTAAGGGCGAATACTGTATACCCTTTAGTAACATCTATATTTTTCGTAACGTATAATAATGTTAACATAGTTGTTGTAAAACAAAGGGTGACACATTTCATACCAATTTTGATGCATCGGATATGCACATTCCGTACATTAATTACTCGTCAGCGATGCTAGGGACCAAACTTTGGAAGATCATAACTGTTATCAAAAATTTGTAAAAGTGAGAACATTCCAAAATGACCGAAATAGGAAGCCAAAACCATCTACGGACAGAGCTTTGCTACGCCGTAGTTTAATTAAATTCTGAAGAATCTTAACACGTTACAGTGAAAGTATTTATGCTGCCCTGTGATCGGCAGCTAGCATAAACCAAGGTGAACAGTGGCAGGCAAATCACACCAGCTGCGTTAGGTTAAATGATTTATTGTCGGTAGTTCCGAAGTGGTAAAAGACTACAAAATAAATAAATACAAGTTTTACAATACATGAAAGAACACAGTTAAATTTACAGTCAATAAATATGAAGACGACACGAAAATTTTACACAAGTTCACATTCAATCCATCCGGTGCGTGAAATATTGTCACGTTAACACTTACATCGTGCTTTGCAACAAAACTACGAAGAATTCCAGACGTAGATGTGTCCTTTCTTCTAAAATCGCCAACGTCCTCTTCCTGCAAATGCGGCTTTCGAGGGTACTCAAAGGTTCCGGGGAGGAAAACGCAAGAACGTGGTGCACATTAATTCCTCCGCGGTAAACGGAGCACATTGACGGAACTTGTAACAGCACAGTATTATTTAGGGCCAGTACCAAAGTACTAGCTACTGAGCTGGTGATACCCTCGGGGACTAATTAAAGTAGGTTTTAAATACTTTCGAGTTTATGTTTGTGGACACTGAGTAATTTAACAAGCAATAAAGAGCTATCCGTTAGGTACTGATTTTGATGCATATGAACTTTGTTTAAGTTTAAGTTCTTGAAAAAATGCACCAAATGATGGTATTTTTTGATGCGACACCCATGTACATGTATAATACAGAGTTACTTTTATATGCATGATACGACTGAATCTTCCAATGTAAATTCTCTAACATAACTTGTTCGTATCAAAACTGCTTTTGAACATGCACACCTCTCTTGACATGTCTCAGCTCGAATTTAATCTAAGTTTAGGAGTATCACAAACATTCATGCCGTTTAACGCTGCACAATAAATTTGAAATCAACTGCTGCCCATTGCAGCTTGGAGAAATGGGAGTTGTTCATATAACATATGATTCATATAGCTAAGGTTCATGTTAAACGTACTTGAAACGACTTGAAACGACTTGGCCGCGTAGTAGCATAGTCGATGTTCAATGTCAACATTCCCGGTTCGAATCCCAGGCGTACAATTTTTTTTTATATTATAAGATGTTTCAACTCAAGTCAAAGGAGAAGGTATGATAAAGCCACTTTTTTGATCCCTCAAATTCAAAAATCCCAAAGTATTAAAAATCTATCAATTATTATCCGTAAGATGTTCATAAGACATTAGTCAGATATCAATTACTATATATTCAAATTTTATCAGACAATTTGCTTTAGGCACTCAAACTTAGTGCATATCAGAAAAATCCGTACAAACTGCAAAAATAGCATAGTTTTCATATCTTCTCATTCATATTTAGATATGAGCAACAGCCTTACCCAAAAAATATCTTTTGTTGCAAGATGTCTTTTACAATGATAATGATGTGGTTCAAATTTCTTTTTGGGTAAGGCTGTTGCTCATATTTTATTTTACCAAAAACTGTATACAAAAAGACAATGTTTGGTCAATTTCTTGAAATATGGCATGATTATGACGTCACTATGACATCATCATTGACCTATCTGTACTAAAGTGCCTAGATTATTTTGCATTAATCATTTGGGAATAAAATCATCATGTTTTTTTTTTCGAAAATTGCAGGTTTTTATCTTTTTGCAATTTTCGGGGCCAAATTCATAGTACTTATCATACATTCTCCTTTAAAGTTGAAATTAAAATTAGAGTTGAAAGGGAAAATACTTATTTGGCGACACAGGTACATTTACCGGACATATATTAATATTGCTGACACAACTCATTTCATTCATGTATAAAATTTTAGTACAGAAACTTGCATCAATTCATTCGTTAATAAAACGCAGAAAATATTGATTTGAAACACATTTGTAACTCGGAAATATACTCTGGTATATATTATTTTAAAATTAATTACAAGTTTTAATAATGACTCGATTCCCTCTTCTTCTTTCTTTTCACACATTTTCTGATATCTTGATATTCGTTTTATATGGATTGGTACAGTAATGTTTATTTCGTTACTGAGGTTTGTTGGAATGTATATAATTTTTAAAATATTATAACCCCAAACTCAACGAATACGCAGTGAAACAAAGTGTGATACATTTCATATCGATTTTGACGAATGATAAATCATCCGCTCTTTGGTGTAACAGTTGTTCAAGGCCGGAACTTCAATAAAGTATGATGCATTGTAACCAAAAACAAACAAATCCAAAGGTATCCGTCCCTTTTTGGTAAAAGGGATTGTAGACAATTTCTTTTAAACCGGTTGTCAATTTTCAATCAGTAACTTTTGGGTAAATGATTGAAAAATACGTTTTCAAAAATGATACAAACTCTACATCGGAAAAGGACGCGGTATTAGATCTTTCGACAGAAGTTTGGGCTCTTAAGAATTCATAACTTGTTACCACTACTAAACGTCTCACTTTTTTGTCATTAAGATATGATGGAATACACAATGTCCGTTAAACGTTATCGCTCTCACGTAGAATATGTAAATGAAGCGTCCGTTTACCGTTTTTATGGTGGTTAGCGATGTTTAAGATGACTCCCTGTTCAAAAGAAATGTCCATGAACGCCATGATACATAGCTTCTTTCAGTTTTGAATACTGACTGTGATGTATTATTCGTATTATAGCCTTTTCAATTAGTATTTTCTGTAAATTGATATAAATATTTCAACAAAATAAAATACTACTTTCGATGCATTCTTATCAGTGTAGCAATGCGCAGCAATGTAACATTTTTAATATGTATATTAATGTGTAAAATACACAAAAAAATTAAGAAAATCTGTTGAGGTGGACAAAACCGATAACAATTTAAACATTGTTCGATGCTTGAGAAATTATTGATTTTTGACAGATTAATGAACTCCTTACTGGTCAAAGCAAGATAACCACCAGACAAAATTACATTACAGTCCAAGGCAAGAATTTTTCTGCGCCAGACGCGCGTTTCATATATAAAACACTCATCAGTGACGCTCTCTTCCAAAAATATGGAAATCCAAAATCAATTCAGAAGTTAAAGATCAACCAAGATTCCATAAACTTCTAACAAAAGAGTAAACGTATATACTCGAACCATTAAAAGTAAACCTCAAACCGGGAGCCTGTTCTATCACAGTTCTCTCACAAAAGCGAGAAATGTTCCTTTTTTTAAATAATTTTTTTGCAATTTTTGCAAAAAAAAAATATGAAAAAAAATCGAAATTTTGAGTGATTTTATTTTTATTCGAGTTACCAAATAAAACAACTATATCTGTCCAGGTGTATCTGAAATAAATGTTTTTAGTTGAAAAGGCTACGTAGTATAAAATTACTGTTTATAATGGTAAGCGACACAATGTCTATACTAATATCATTCAGGAAATTTTGAGCTCGTTTTAGATTATCTAGAATAGCACGCTGATCTCTCAAAAGAAGACGTGCAATATTGTACATGCATAATGTCATATGTATTTATATTTTTATAGTTACAGTAAAGTGTTTCTGTTCTGTCTATTTTTCAAGGAATATGATATGAAAAAAATATTGAGTTTTTGTATTACGATTAGAAGTTTTCGTCGGATAAAATTCACTCATGCTTGATATTTGCCTTTTGTTATATCTAGAAATATGTATTATTGTGATATAATTTGTATATCTGCAATGATGGATTCCGGAATTTCTAAAACACTCTACAAACTCTCACAAACGCAAAATTGTCAATATGAAACAAAATCGAAATTTTGAGTGATTTTTTTTAAATTCAAGTTACCAAATAAAACAACTTTATCTGTCCAGGTGTATCCGAAATAAGTGTTTTTAGGTGAAAAGGCTGCGTAGTATATAAACAGATTAATACGCTGTTGGATAATTAATTTTACATTTGAAATAGTCAATTTAAGTTTCCCAAAGTGACAAAATTATATCAAATATAAATAATTGTTTTGTTACTTTTGTTGCACATTCTTCAAACTACATCTAACACCGAATTTAGGATGTATATAATAAAAGTAATGAGACGAAAATATTCTTGAGAAAAGGTGTGATTAAAAGGATGAATTTTAACAGATATTGAATGAAATGTAAAGCAGAATGGAGGAAAAATTTGTGGCTTATATGTAGGCCATCTTTGATTTTTCGAAATTTGTCCTTTTTTCCGCAGTGTGTCTTTTGGATAGACCTATCGATTATACCATGTGCCATTGTCAAGTGGAAACCTTGCAGGACGATTCGCGAATTTTGTATGGTTTTCCCGAAGATTGGATCTGAATTGTCTTTTACGTGTTCATGGAATTGTTAGCTTACGGTTTTTTGACTTCTGATATACGAGCTTGTAATACAACTTGATATCTGCAATCTTGTATTCAAAATGTAAATTGCTACATGTCAAATAATTTAAAAAAGAGACAGAAATGAGAAAAAATTAACAGTTTGAGAATGTTATTGCCGTCCTTATCATAATTTCGTAAATTACATCCTGATCGATCTATTAGATGTAAAAACGTAGACTAAGCAGTAACCAATCATTAACTGATACATAATAATGTTCAACAGATGTCAGTTCTAATATAAAAAAATATTTGTGATGCCTGTATGATTTCATTTCAAGAGAAATGGCTCAACAAATAAGGCTGGTATTTACTTTAACTGTTGCAGTAGTTACTGTTTATAATGGTAAGTGACACAATGTCTATACTAATATCATTCGGTGAAGGGAATTTTGAGCTAGTTTTAGATTATCTAGAATAGCACCCTGATCTCTCACAAGAAGATGTGCAATATTGTACATGCATAATGTCATTTGTATTTATATTTTTATAGTTAAAGTGTTTCTGTTCTGTCTATTTTTCAGGGGATATGGGATGAAAAAAATATTGCGTTTTTTGTATTACGATTAGAAGTTTTCGTCGGATAAAATTCACTCATGCTTAATATTTGCCTTTTCTTATATCTAGAAATATGTATTATTGTGATATAATTTGTATATCTGCGATACCGGTTTTCGGACGACTACAGTTCTTTTGTCTCCTTGACAAATACAAAATTCATACGATGGCAAAGAACTAAGTAAGATTTAGTCCCAAATATGCCCTATTTTTTCGTAATCGAAATAAAAATTTGACATGACTAACGAGAATTTACTCTCTCTTATACTCTTCCTTCGTTGAAAGAAAAGTTTATTTTCGGCTACTGTTGTCTTATTGTGCGGACGGAATCAATGATGGATTCCGGAATTTTAAAAAGCACAAAAGACTGCTTTCATAGAACGCTACCTTCACCGAATATATTTTTTTCATTCATCTGTAGATTGTAACTGCTTTTCATAGTATATAAGGAAGTGGGGAGACACTCCAATCTAAACCTCGATATCGACTTGAAGTAGAATAGCCAAGAAGTGCCTACTGTTGATTCATTTATTTTCGTTGTTATCCATCTTTATAGCCTATTGAACATTTTTTGCTTTGTGTATGCCGAATGTTGTGGTTTTGTATTTTTTGTAGTAATATTACATAGGGGAATTGCATATTTGTCGAAATCATGTTTATTTGCTTTGCAGCAACTTTCTCTTTTCCTTTCTCTTTTGTTAGTCTTCAGAAGTCCTTTCTCCGTCCGAGACATGATTGTAAGCAATAAACTCTACGATCAGCAGTGGCAAAAAGTAATCAGCAAAGGCTCGTATGTTAGTTGCTTCACGGATGCTACACAACTTTTTCTCCTGTTACTTTTATCAGATAAGCTATGACAAAATCCTATTTAATATTTCTTTAATTCTCTAAACAATGCAGTCCACACGTCGACAGGTTGGTATGGTTCTCAAAGTGTAGACTTTTTCGTCTATCGTCAAGTTCGAGCAATTCGCTTCGACTTTGCGTAATATTAAATGCTGCCTTTTCCAACTAGTTTCAACATCAACGCTGGTGTTGTTCAACCCAAATCTCACAAGGCACACAATGCCGCACATATGCCACAGTTTTCATAATTTTGATTGTCATTTCAATTCAGAAACGATTTTCTGATTTTCGCTAGGCATTCGTATTTTAACAAGACATTTTTTGCATTGTGTTTTTAATTTCATACAACTTGCAACAAAGTCCGATAGAAATTTAAGTATCTCCAATTGGGAATTCTAAAAACAGTTTTCAAATACGTTCAAATGTTTTGTCTATGCTTTGATATGAATTATGCAACATGATGACATTATTTATGCTCCGCGTGGCACGTGCGGCTATGGATGTGTGAAATGACGAGAACCCTTTTAACTGCTAATTTTTATTTTTGTTCCGTTGTGAGACTGTTAGCATAGCATTAATTTATGAAAACATATATGAAGAAATATATACTCTAGGAGTGATACATTAACAATGAAAGTGTCAGGAACACGGCTTCATTAGCCGCATGTTCTGCAATAACGTATGAAGTGAAAAGTGTATGCTCTTATATTTTGTGGGTATTGGAATATGTGTTGGGATGATGCATTTTTCATCTTTTTAACACAGGAAATTATGAAATCTAGAATTTTTTATACACTTTTGGCTCAAATTGAGTGTCCATTCAATGCATTTGCTGTTTTCAGTGTGCTTGTTTGTAAATATAGCATAAGAGTTGATTATGTCTCCCAACATTTTCGCCACTTGCGTGTCTAATGAATGTTAATTCTGAAAAAAGCGTTTGATACGTAGTTAAAATCACCAGTTTATTTAAGATTTTATATAAGATGTTGACTCCTTTTTTTCCCATAAATGTCCAATATTCTTTCCATTATATATCTATACATGTACTTTGGGATAGATGGAATGTTACTACAAATAAATGGAAAATTACCTATATGAAAAGAAAAGTCATGGCGCTTTTCATACAGTTTGGTCAATAGGTTTCTTCTTCCATAGATTTCTAAGAGAAGGTCAAGATTGCAACTCATATTTTCCATGGTGTCCGTTATCTTCAGTTCCATGAGATGAATGAGTTGTACAAAGTCAACGAATCGTAGAATTATTCAGTGACTAAGGGGTCATATACATGTATATATAGAGAGAGGGATGATATTTTAGGTCTTAGCCACATGTCTCCATCTTTTGTAGAAGGTTTTAAAAACTTCAAGTAAAGAAGCATGATCATGTGTTGTTTAACATGTTATAGATTGTGTTAATTTCAAAGCCTTTTATGTGTTGATATCCGATATGCAAAGCAGGCAAACATTAGTAAGACGTCTTTAAATGTCCATTAGCAGCAACTGTTGTGGCTATTAATTTCATCAAAATAGTCTTTATATATTACCAGTCCATGGAAACCAAACCTTTTCTGAAGATTTAGTGTCTCGTTTCAAAATAGTGTCAAGAGTTGTGTACAGAATTGTTACAACTAATTAACATTCATTAATTTCTATAAATGATCTTTTGTATAGTTGCACACCTCATATGGTTGAAATGTTTGTAAATTTGGCTAATGGAGTTACCTTCTGATTATGAGTTATATTATTTTTGCTGACAAGCCAAGATCAAGACAATTACTTTAAACTTCAGCCAAGATTTCAGATGAACGGTACTGAATACTCCTTTGGTAATTTAGATCCATCTAGGGATGTATGTCGTAAATAATTATACCTAGTCATTCTAATTTTAATAAATATTTCTTTATCTCGTCGTATACAGCTCGAGGGTGTCCATTTCCACAGGAATGGAGAGGTAATATGTTCCAGTTGCTTTCGGATAGCAAAAATGTTACCAATCCTACCGTTTCGTTTGATGAAGATGGAATAAATGGTTTCTTTGAGTACCCTTCCGAAGGCGTTGTAAACTTTGAATGCTTCCAATCCTCCGACAGATTCATTATCCTGAGGTAAATAATATTTTTTGTTCAAAAATGGACCAATAATCTATCAACAAGAAAAGTTACCTCATTTTGGACAATCCTAGCACAGTAATATTGTTTGTACTTACAGCTTGAGGGAGTGTATAGAAACATGGTCATTGTATAGATTTCTGAAGTGCAATTTTGGTGTAGAAAAAAATGACCTTTTTTCCTTTTCTTATATTTTGGTTATAATGAAAACTATAACAAATGTTAATAATAATTCAGAATGAACTTCTGACAGTGTTGAATATTTCTGCTTTGGGGAAATGTTAGTAATTTTAGTTGTCTACAAAATCTATATTTTAAACTGGACCATATATATTTTTCCTACATCACTTCACTATTGATAGCTGTTAATTTGATATTGCAAGATTTTTTTTAAATGTTTACGCACCCACTTTCCATCGAAAATAAGACAAAAAACAAACTTTATCTAAACATTGGATCCTCACATGAAAGCTAAAGGACTGGTGTTTGTTCTTTATAGAATGAATGAAATGAGTACAACTTACAGGACTGTACTAATTCCTGACCTATACACTTGTACTTTTGTGAATCAAATAAGTCAACCAAATGGTTTTGTATTTACATGGGTCCTCAGAGGTAAGTTGTTTATACCTGATTTAGCTATTCATTTCCTGTTATTGCTAGAGATTAATGTTTCAAAGCCATTGGTAACAGATTGATTGAAGGGTTTACAAATCATTATGGCGTACACATATTTTAGTCGGATAACATAGAAGTTATGCATATTCTGCTTTGTTAGTGGCACTCGTCGCATTGCAAGTGTAAAGTTTGGTGTCAAATCCACTGTAACCAGGTATGATACATGTTACTATTATTTCCTTTAAATATTGTTTACAAACACTGCATTTGGTATTTTGCTAACTATTTGTTTCTTTTTAACTTCCAAATAACTGGTTTGACGTAGCTTATGGCTTAAAAAATGTTTAAAAGTAATAAGTTGGAGATGAATAATAGATCAAACTATGGACTTGTGACCATTGTAGAGTCAGGTGTGATAGAAGAAGTAGACAGAGAATTGAATGGCTCACAGATATGTGAAGTTTGTGGAAATTATCCCGCGGGGAAGCCCTATAATGCAATAAGTGAGTACCTTATCTTGGGGAAATAAAACAAGACTGCCAATCACTGCTTTGAGGACAGTTAAAAAGTATTCCTTTGATAACAGGATTATAAATTTGAGTTCAAAGATATGGAATTGCTGAGTGGTGAAACCGAACAGAATAGATACCAGAATTAAAAATTTGAGTGCAACAAGATATGGAATTGCTGAGAGTTCCCTTTTACTGTTATCAGCTATCTTTTGTGAATACCGAAAAGCTTAAATATAAATGATTCACGGTCAATAACCCGTATGAAGAGTTACAGCAGTTCAAGCATGGCATCACATTGCAGTCCTTAATAACATGAAAAGTTTTCGATTACATGTGATGAGTGAGTTTCTTTAACGGTGACTTAGATATTACCCAAAAGAACTCAAAGTTAATGATTTAAAGCCAATAAGTCAAATAATTTCCAGATACTGACAAACCTGGAGAAAGCATGAAAATAATTTGTATACAAAGTCATCGGATGGGTTTGGTAAAAAACATCACCTGCATACCTTGACATGCTGAACATTTTCTCTGTAATACTGTATCAGTGAACTGATACACCAGTCGCACAAACTTCTTGTTTGACCTTATAATCAGTTATTTATCGAAATTACGTAGGACGTAACTAAAAAGAGAAACGTTTTTGTTTGTGTCTCTCAAATTTTATGGTATGGAGTCTCTGGCTGGATTGAAAAAAAAATCGGTGTACAAAAATATGTCACGGCAATATGGCATCATACCAAACGTAGCGATTGAAACGTACAACCATTTACACATTTCCCAATTACATTATTCCTCATTTCCCAGTGAATCATTCGCCATATACGTATTCTACAACATTCCCGTTAAACGATTCCCCATTTGCAACATAACTATTTCGGAAACTGAATTCAAACTGTGCTCTGTATCTTTCAGAATAAGTAACGAAATGAATAAATATTTCTCGCGTAAGTGCTGTGTGTCGGCAATTATATCGACATTACAACGTTTGGACAATGGCGGAATCGTGCATCGGGAATGGGGAGTCCCCATACATGTTTCTCCGTTCCCCATTTACACACACAAACCATTTACAACATTCCCCATCAGATTTACACGATAACCCATTGCATTATCCCGGTACACGTAAATTTTATAATGTTGACATTTCAATCGATGTATGATGTCTCTGTTTCTGTCCTGTTCTTTGAAAAAAAGATTCACGTTATATACACCTTGTTGGGCAACTCAGTTTGTACCACATAAGCCTCTTGTATAAGCAACAAATTGGATATGCACCCACAACACTGGTCAACATCATACATAACACAAAGTTTATATGACTTGTAAAAATGGCAGAAACTATAGATTTATTGTTCTTGGATACAATTCCACATAGTTTTCCACAACGGTTCCAGAGAAAAACAATACTAAACCGCGGAAAAGGTGATCAGTATGCTAGAGTTTCTTATCGACAACATATTTCTCAGGTTTGGTGGGAGAATTTTTCAGCAGGTAATCGGCATTCCGATGGGCACCAACTGCGCCCCTTTACCTGCTGATTTGTTTTTGGACTCGGAGTTCCTTCAAGGTCTAATAAAGAAAAAGAAAATGAAAGAAGCCAGGCATTTAATTTCACTTATAGATATATCGACGACGTTCTCTCTATAAACAATCCTTGATTCTCTGATTGGCTTCCATTGATATATCCAGCAGAATTGGAAATTAAAGAAACAACAGACACTGTTTCCTCCGCCTCATTTCTAGACCTTTATCTCGAATTTGACACC
>JAOXYH010009107.1:0-12077 GCA_028566455.1 Botula fusca | reverse complement strand
GTGTGTGAAAACTCTACAATATACCTCACCCACCGGATCTCTGAAGCATCAGAAGTACAAGGTTAACATGAAATAACATATATAGACATCTGAAAATTAACCTAACAGTGTTAAGAATGAATTTAATTCCGACAAATTTTTATATACATTTTTAGGGGGAAGGGGTAATCTGATACGCTACAATAGATTATGTGTTTTTTATGTAGTCTTGTAATGTTAGAAATTCGGTCTTTTCAGATTTTTCGTTGAAATTTTGATGACAATAATTTGGTTTTTTTTCAAACGTTTGGATTCTACCAGTACTGATTAAGTTCATAACAGAAACTGCAGGCTGCTGGTCCAAATTATGAATGGTATTTTTGCATTATTATATATCAGGTCTATACCAGTGTTGGTAGATTGTAATTAGCCTCCGGTGGTATCACCAGGTCATTAATTTGTATTTCGATGCTGACATGACATCAGTTTATACGGATGAGAAGTGGCATCTTTCCCAAAACTTCCAGTCATTTAATCTATTATAAACTAAGGTTTATCCACAAAGTCTGCAATGTCGGTAGATGGATTTGGTCATTCTTTTTATTTGTTTCTCTGCATTTTCGTTTTTTAATCTTTTGAAATTTCGACAAATTCTTCCGAATGTTTGGGTTTGACAAACCCTGATGAAGTTAATTCAATTTTTCAAATTATTCTAATTAATTTAAAAAAAAGACATCATTTAAAAAATATATTACAAATTATATGTTTTTTTAGATTAAAACATTGTCATTTGATTTTTTTTTTCGCAAATATTTCAAATATTTGGAACATTGCTTACAATATTTTGATAGGAGACGCAATGATACAGATGTTGCAATTCACCGCAGATAATCTCCCTTTAATGATATAATACCACCTCACTCTTAATTTTATATAGTTGAACAAGAAAAAGCCAATAACCTCATAGTAATTAATGGTAAATATTTTTAAAAAAAAACTCACCTCCGTATTTAAGCTAAGAATTAATCCAATTGAACGTCAAGACCACTTTCTAAATCAATTATACATAATAATATCGTAACCTCATTAACATATTTATACTAAATTTTGAACTGTCGTGTTTATCGACAGAAATAAACTTTTTGCTGCACTTTGTTTGCAAATGTCATGATTTAGAATTATTGATCTGCTTAATTGAATATCACCTAGTAGCGTGACACGGGGAAAATATTCATAAAGACCATATAAGTTTACAGGATAATAAGCCATTATCGTTAAAATTACGACCAGAAATATTGTTTGGCTTGACATTCGAGTTAAGATTTAAATTAGAATTTCAATGAATACAATCATATTGAATAAATTTTCACAAGGCTTACACAAATTATTTTATTGCAGCTGTAACAACGTTGCACACTTACATGAAATAAAAGAAAGAATGAGAAATGAACATGTCCAAATGGCTATAATGAAGTTCCAATTTTATTTTGTGTATAAACATCCTGTGTGTATTGTACATATAATAAATTTAAGATCTTAAGAGATTACGTTTTATTTATAGATAGGTATGCTGTCACTGTAATACATTGTTTTCAGACTGGGGAGTCAAAAATGGGGGGTGCTCCGGGGATTGCAACACCTCTTTTTAAGGGAAAAATTCTGAAAAAAAAATGTAAAAATTTTGTTGGAATTATACTGAAGTCCATCAGACCGACCGACGTCGATTGGACCCCCCTCTTTTTCTTGACAACCATTTATAAGTTGTCTGGATTCTCGCCTGTTTTCATACACTGTTCAGTAAATCTTCTAATGTTTCGAGAACCGCTTTGTTGTTTATTACGAGCTGAATAGCTCGCAACGCATATAATTTTGTGTAATTGCTTGTAAAAATATCTTTCTTTGATGAAAAAGAACGAATATGATGGAAATATAGACAACATCCCATCGCCGAAGAGACCGAATGGTCGAAAGTAGAATGCTTCGGTTTTAAAAGAGGTGGTATTTACCATGACATTTTTGTGACAAACTTAATGTTTAAAACTTTCTAAATTTTATCAAAAATAATATTTTCAACCCCTTTAGGCAAAGTTGACCTTAGCTAGACTTGGGTCCCTTTTCGATTTTTATATTCCCATTTTTTTGTTTTGCTTTTGGACGTTTTGAGACTAGCGTATCTGATGAAGGTTAATCCAGAAAAGCGCTGCATACGCAATAAAAGTGGTATCTGTTATTTTTAGTTATTTCTCTTTTCGAAAGAAAGATCTTGTAAGCAGTGGTAAATAGGTGTATAATTTTTTTACAGCATATGACCAATTGAAATAGTGTAAAATACCAGGACAAATATGAATAATTACTGTGTGTGTCGGATACAATTATAAGTAAGTTGATGTACATTATAACCCACTATAAGATCGTGACTGTTGATATGACATGTTATATTCAAATGCACTCGTCTATAAAAGTAATTAATATAGAACATGCTATATAATATACACAAGGACAGTGAACTTGAAAGTTTAAACAACCGGAATAGATCAATATGAACATCGTTACTGTTTCCATGTAATGACATTTTTAAATGGGAGATCGATAGTATTATCCTCTCAGGTGAATGCATCTTATAAAATCGCACATAGAGTTTGTTAGTATATGTCCTATCATGACTAATCTATACAAGTAGATCATGCACTATGAACCAAAAAAATGACTGTCCGTTCTAGTGGCAGTCGTTTTTTAACTATCGACGACTGCTAAGGGTTTAAAAAGAATGTGAAAAAAGCTAGATTTGTCTCTTAAGCATTGTTGCTGACACTGACAGTCATTAACAGTTATTTACCTGGTCTGGTATTGACTGTGAAAGACTGGTAGTGATACTGACAAGCATTCCCAAAATTTACCTGGTCTGTCAATGACTGTCAACGCCGTCCGCAGACATGCACAAAAACACATTCTCAAAATTTATGTAGTCCGTCATTGACTGTCAAAGTCTAAAATGTTTACGCATGTCTGCAGATGACGTTGACGTTGAAATCTAAAGGACTGACAATTCAAGGAAACAAAAAAGTTTAGATTGCATGAACTCCAGAAGGAGCGAGACCAGGTGCGTCGACAGGATAAGCATCTCCTGCCATGCTAGCACCACCCGTCATACAACCCAGATGCCATACTCGGTAGAAGGTCACAATAAATAGGGAAATGACATAATCAGTAATAAGTACGAACGGGAAACACTCATGATCTAGGCCGATTGAAGTATATCTGTCGCAAGCTGTGACATGGTTTTGTCATAACGGGTCGACCAACTCGTGATAGCGACCGTAAAAACTTGCGAAGTGAAGACTTCAGTCATTCTTCCTCACAACCTTGTTTGAGCAGGGTTTTTTTTCAAAAGAAGTTTACCGCTGTACTTGAGATCTTCAAAAATAAGGGTCATAGCCATCCTCTTTTTTCTAAAAAAAATCTTTAAATCCTATACTAAGTTTTGCGATACCTTCCATTCAATATTTTTGAAAATCAGTATTTAAAAATCAATATTAAGTATTGTCGGAAAATCTTATTACGATTAAGGTAAGAACATGCTTTCATTTTCATTTCAGAGACAGTCTTTGTTTTGATCTGATTCTATTATTTTCAGTATTGAATAGTTTTAATCTTTAAAGATATTTCTCCATTATAAGGAAAATATGAAGCACACAAAATACTTCAAACATATATGAAACTTTATTCTTCAAAACAATACTAAACAAAATGTTCCAATTTAGTGCACAATACTGGGGCAGGCATGTCGGCAGTTATCGCCAGTCGACATTTCTAACTATGAAGTAACAATGTATTCATCTTTTCTGATATGTTGTACCTAGCAAACATGGCCCTTGTTGTATACCTCGGACGTTTTTCCGGGTAACGACCTGTTTCCGTTTGTTACAATTCAACGCAAAAGTGTCCTTACAAAACGCTATCAGATAAAAGCATGATTTCTTATGAAGCGTGCTAAATATGTCTAAATACTAGTAACGTATACGGAGAAAAGGAGTAAGTTTCATGAGAAGGAATTGTCCGTTCGTGCGAGGGCTTTACAGCCAGTCAAGGACGTTAAACACTTCCCATAGTAGTAGTAGTAGAGAAGGAATTGTGAAATAGGAACGTAAACTATTTGCTCGCATCGCCCTGCTCAGATCTCTCGCATAATTTGTACCTAGGTATAGTGATGTCAAAAATATTTGATCTAATAAAAATGTTTGCCTTGAGTTGATAAATTGACCGGAAGTAATCATCGATGTCTGACGCTAATCATATCAAATATACATGTAGAATCACAGCAGTTTTGATCAATAAAATCATGATTAATCAGGGATCCTACTTTTCTTTGCTTCGTTTGTAGCGCTCATCCGCCTATGTCAATATGAATTCATATTCTCTATATGAAAATTGATGGTATCAATATGTATAAAACCTGTAAATATATATACGCGCTTTTTGTTACGCAGATGAATAGGTGAAAAACGTTATTGTAAATGAATTGAGATGGATTGATGGATGAGTGTTGTTTTTCGGCAAGTCAGCAATTTTTCAGCTATATTATGGCGAGAACAAGTTAAATTTAGTGCAATGAGATGAATCCTGCTTTGTACTAGACCGACAACTGAGCAGGATTTTTATAGTGCTAGCACACTGAAGTAACAGTCCGCTGGAAGACATGTCATCCCACTCTGACACATTATACTGACTCCGAGCCGATCAGTCTTTGCTCGTACTCCTTAATGAAGCGTGCTTAGCGGAGAACCAGCAAATACCAACTTTAAAGTCTTTGATTTAACCCGACCGGGATTCGAACCCCGATCTCCCGCATGCGAGGCGAGCACGCTAACCATTACACCACCGATGCGGTGTAAATGAATTGAGAAATTATATTTCAGTTGTCATGTTAAAAGTATTTCAGCTTCAGATAATTTTTAGTTGAATAAATTTCAGAACAAATATGAATGTTAAGTAAGATCACGCCTACGACTTATTTTACTGATTTTGTACTTGACGATAACTATTTTCAAAGTACTATTGTTCTGATGGAAACCTTTAGGATGAATTTCCGATTTTGTTAATTGTGATTCAGTGTTGATCGAAAGCTTTAACAATGTAACAAGGAAACGTGTTCTTTATTTACAACAAGGTCGTTAGCGTTTGACTAGGATTATACATGTATATTCTTAAACGTGTTTTTTAATAAACTGTAAGCTTTTGTTCGTTTCATTGTCCCGGGTTGTTGGTTATGTTGATAAGTCATGATGGGTGTATGCAAAATGTTTTAATCAAATAATAAAATATAAAATAAACAAAATTATATATTTGCTTTTAGTTCAAGGCCACAAAAATTATATATTAGTCATGATGGGTGTATGCAAAATGTTTTAATCAAATAATAAAATAAAATAAAATAAACAAAATTATATATTTGCTTATGGTTCAAGGCCACAAAAATTATATATTTACTTATATTGACTGATTGATTGTTGGTTGGCTAACGTACAGTGGCAAGTATTTCATGCATTTTCAGGAGAAGAATAAGTCAAACAATACATTATTAAAAGAAAGAAAGAGAAAGTAAGAAGAAAGAAAAGGAAATAAATACAGAAATGTGGTTGGGTGGGAGAACCGGGCCAATGACTTTTGACTGCCACTGGAAAATTGTAGGGTGGGTATGTGCAGTACATTTAGCCTTCTATAGCGACACTGAGCCTTCTCTTTTTCAAACTCTTTTACATGCGAGGAGCGTGGCACTCTCCCAACATGTTGCCCATTATGGTCCGTTGTCAGGCTTTCCGTATTATAACCTGACAACCCACAACCCCAAGGACGAGGGTCTCTTCTATCCGCCACCTGAGGACGCGCTGGTTAGCTCTGTGGACTGAGCTCCTGTGAACACTCACAGGTACGCAGTATTTGCTTATAGTTCAATGTCTTCTTTGAAAGACTTACGAATTGTTTTTCCATTACTGTTTTATAATCATTAATGCATATGAAAAACTGAAATAGGGTAAATGCCCAGGAGACAACATCCTATCGCCAAATAGAAACGATCTAAAACAAATATCTAGAGGTCGCCTGATGGTCTTTAACACAATGAGGAACCTAGCATCATATAACAAACTATAAATTACCCTAAAAAGTCAAAAATGGAATAAATCAGTGGAAACGGACTATATCTAATAACCTGAATTGTATCAAGAAATAATCATTATATGAAGACATAATTACTTCGTCTCCAAATTTGAAAGAGCAGATAAATGAAGACCTAGTTTCAGCACAACAGGAGGAGAGATGCGGCTTTACATGTAGCCCAAGCCGTTTACAGCTTACAAGACACATGTTCACACCATATTCTGAAAACAATGCTGATAAGCTTACACCATGGTACATTTGCTACAAATATATTTGATACTAACCACTCGTTAACAAAAATCATACGAAACATATTCCGAACTAAATTTAACCCCACAGGCCCTTCAACTGTATATCAGTTTACATTTATCTGCAGATAAAAATAAAAGATAATAACAAGGATACCCTTCTCAAAGATATATTCAAAATGGAATGTCAAAAAGAAAAACCGACAAAATTATAAGAAGCTCAACCAATGTCAACTAACAAATACGTTGTCAGGCTCTCTAAACATTCTGTTGTTTTTTATTGCTTGTTTTTCTGTCTTTTTGTAGCTTTAAATTTTGGTTGTTTGGTATATCTTCTTGTGATGTTCTGCATTGTTGACTCTTCCTGTCATCTTTTCTATTGTAACAGGATAAATAAAAAACAACTGTCATATTCATAACTTGCTATTGTGTCTGAGTGGGTCTCTTATGTATACTAATTTATTATTCATGTTTATCTGCCTACGTACATGAAAATTCACATGCTCTATAGTTCCACCTTAAATGCACATATTTAAGACAAACATACTGATAAACATATTTAATTTTATACTAAATTTTGAACTGTTCAACTTTTTTTATCTAATTTCTATGGCAAGGATTACAATCTCCTTAACTGAATTTTACCACACGAACTATAACAGAGTTTTGAAGTTTGCATAGAGATGGCATAATAAGATATAAATGTCCATCTTTGATAAGAATATTGAATGAACTGATTATATATTAAGGTGGTTTTCAAAAGGTTTCGATAAATATAAAAGACCATAAATTTCAAAATCTCCAATTTCCAAAAACCATAAACGTAGTTACAACATTGTACATTGCCAGAAATAGAAATTAAAAGAAATATGAATCATGTTAATGTAAATTGTGAAATTTGATTAAAACCAAAGCTACGTCTCCACGGCCACCAATCGCTCTCATGCATAACATACATGTATGTGGCTGATAATTCTTCTTGTTATACCAGTTTATTTCAAAAATCGAGGAATGTGATTCCACACAATAGTTTGTCCTTAACGTTAATGTATGTGATCAGTTTTTGTTAGATACATAAGCATATGGCTGCATTATCTGCTTCGAATTAAAAATGGTTTGAAGTAGTTTGAAGCAGTTTCTGCAGTCATATGCTTACGTATATAACAAAGAGTGGTCACATACACCAAGATTATAATATTGCGTGGAATCACATTCCTGTATTTTTTTTAATAAGTTATATATCATGAATTATAATAAACATGTTTAATATGTTATGCATGAGAGCGATTGGTGGCCGTGGTCTCCTTAAATAAAGTTATGTTTAGCTGGGCTTTGGCTGTTCTGTTTTTCTTCTCCTAATGTTTTTAACATTGTTTGGCTTTAATCATCCCGATAATTCCAATTATTCCAAAGTATAAATGAACTTACACAGCTGCAGATTGAAGGTGCACCTGTTACATTATTAATATGAATTATTATAATTATTATTTAACTCCGTTTAACAAAGCTAGAAAGAAGTCTTAATCTGGAACAAAAAAAATAAGAAACTTTGTAATTTGCTAAAAGAATGACTACAGATCTTTGTTTCAAATAGGTGTGACTACGCACATTTTTCAACAATATATGTTACAACATTATGATAGTGCATAAGTTGTAGTAAATACTTTGTTTCACAATTCATATAAATTACACATGCATAGTTCAGGTCGTGTAGTTATAACCCCATTGTTAGATCGTGACTGTTGATATAAATGTTACAATGATTAACGATCGTATGTTTATACCCGATGTAAAGAGAAAAATATAGGACATACTATATAGTACACCTAAGGACGTGTAAACTTCGAAAGTTAACCAACCGAGTAAGATCAATATAAATATTGTTAGTGTAAATGTGATAATTTTCATATTGATTTAAATACAATATTCAACGGGGAAAAAAGAGACAAATTCAGTATGGCCAGTATTCTTTTCAGATTAGACTAGTCCATGAAATGTAATAAATAATATAAGAAGAAGAAAATAGGAAAATACTACTTCCTCAGACAAAAATACAGAAATAAAAACAAACAAAAAGATATAACAAAAAGTCCAGAGGACCTACTTGGTACAAACACAAAAAAAAATGTAGTAGGGTTAAACCGGTTTTGTGGTACCAAGACATGCTCCGTATCTATACAAACTCATATGCGAAAAGACGTGTACACAGTATATTTACCAACGCAAAGAACCAATGTCAATAAATTAAATGTGTACAATACCTAATTTAGAGAAGTAGGATCTCAATGTGTTAAACTCAACTATTAGCTAGGGGTATAGTTCTAACCAGTAAACTGCTCAAATGAGGCTATGATGAAGAACGAAATCTTCATTTCGCAAGTTTTACTGTCGCCATCACGAGTTGGTCGACCGTTATAACAAATCCATGTCACAGCTTATGACAGATATATTTCAATCGTCCTAGATCATGAGTTTTTCCTATTAGTATTCTAGTTATTACCGATTATGTCTTTCTCCCTATTGTGACCTTCCACCGAGTATGACATTTGAGATGCATGGCGGGTGATGCTAGCATAGCAGGAGATGCTTACCCTGTCGACGCTCCTGGTCTCGCTCCTTCTGGGGTTCATGCAATCCAAACTTTTTGTTTTTTTTGTTTTCTTGAATTGTCATTCCTCTAGATTTATGACTTTTTTGTTAACACTTTGGTATTCTACTTTTTATATTTAATACTGCTGTACAAGAAACCGGAAAGCCATAAGTATAACATTACATGTGATGATATTTAGCGATAAAGTTCAACTGAAAATGGCAGTATTTATTAGAGGGTAGTAGATCTTCAAGATCCTCAGATCATCAGCTGGAAGATCCATTCTTATTCTTACGGCATATTTTTTAACTTTCTGTCTGTAGTCTTTAGTGTGATATTTCAAGATGTGTGCAGTTGTTTAGCTCACATTAAACTAACCTAAATCGATCTGAAAAATATATAATTCTATCATGGGTTTACATTGGGACATAGTTTTCGTGGAGTTTATAACTGGAAATAGACCTCTTGCAGTGTGTACTCTAAAAATGGACATGAAAATCAAGACTTGGTAAAATGTGTTTTGTAGTGTATATTTCATGCCCCTTTTTAATAGGTGTTTCCGAATATGGGAAAACTCGATATTGTAATGTATATTCTAATGTAAATGATATGTAAAAGTCTGCCAAAAAGAGTTATCCCCCTTTTAATTGAAACCCCATAGACAATGCATAAAAGTCTGTACTTTAGAAACAAGAGAAAGTTATATTCTAATGTAAATGATATGTAAAAGTCTGCCAAAAAGAGTTATCTCCCTTTTAATTCAAACCCCATAGACAATGCATAAAAGTCTGTACTAAAGTTAAATGAAAATTGAACTAAATCTAGTTAAGACTAATCAAATTCTTGATCAGTGCCAGTTTTTATACACTTTTATACACGTTTAGATGTAAAAATTTGCTAAAACTCATTATATGAAGTGAGGTTTCCAGACAGTATTATATACATTTTGTTTGACAGGACAAGAAATGTCTAATTGGCTTTGCTTGTGTCCTGGACCGTACTTGTCAGTATATCCTACTACAATGTGCTTTTTATTTTAGAATATACTGCAGTCTTGTTTTTATTTGCATGTTTTAATGGATAGGCTACTGCTAGGTAACTACTTAGAAGTCCTTATTTTTCAAGAAGGGCAAATAAGAAACGAATTTATAAATATTTACTTTTTTCAAAGATTAAGTTTAAAATCTGAAAACTGTATTAAGGTTAAAAATACCAACAATATATAGAAGTGATTCAAAAGGCCAATTCGACTTTAGACTTAGAAGACTTAGTAAATGATAAAGTTGATATTTTTTCAAACCAAGATAACCCATCAAATCCATTCAGCTTATTTCCAATGAGCTCTGGGTATTTAAAGGTTAAAATTAAAATACGCCTGACAATTTTCATTTCCATATAAAAATTTAAAAATTTGTTTAAACAACTAAAACTTTTTAGTGTTTTACAAAACAATTTTCATCAGTTTGTTACATTAAGGCGTCTACCAAAAATCGCTTACCTTGATCTGGCAGTTCTTGCGTTGATTTCTTAACTTAAGAAGTTCTTTTATTTTTTAGAAAAAGAAATGGTCTTTCAACCAGAAATAATTGTTGTGACACACTTAAGTTGGCTTACTGAAATGGTATTTATACTATTTAGTTCATGTTGGTACAGAATACTGCTTATCGATTCGCCTATACGTTTCAACCATGGTAATATATGTTTGTTTCTGTTTTTATAAATAAGTCTTAATTAAGTGCAACAGTAAGGGGCACTTGCACCAAAATTTAAAAATCTTCATAGGACACGATTAGTGCATACATAAAATATTTCCTAATTTAGTACGTTTCTGTATTCTATTTTTAGCTCACCTGACCCGAAGGGTCATGTGAGCTATTGCTACCACTGGGCGTCCGTCGTCCGTCCGTCCGTCGTCGTAAACTTTTCATATTTTAATCTTCTTCTCTTAAACCACTGGGCCAATTTGGATTAAACTTGGCTGGGATAGTCCTTGGGTGGTCCCCTTTAAGAATCGTATCCGATGACCCCGCCCGCCAATCAAGATCGCCGCCATGGCTAAAAATAGAAAATTCGGCAAAAAAATCATTAAAAATCTTCTCCTCTGAAACTGCTTGGACCCGAGGTCCATCCAAGATGGCCGCCATCAGCGGACATAGTTTTAACATAGGACCCTATGGGAAAACCAATGAATAATCTTATCCTCTGAAACTGCATGGCCTATTGGGACAAACTTTGGTGAAATGGTCCTTAGGAGGCGGTCCCCTTTCAGAATTGTATCCGTTGGACCCGGGGTCAGCGGACAAAGTTTTAACATAGGACCCTATGGGAAAAACAATGAAAGATCTTCTCGTTTGAAACTGCATGGCCAGTTGGGACCAAACTTTGGTGTAATGATCGTTGTGTGGTTCCCTTTCAGAATTGTATCCCTTGGACCCGAGGTCCATCCAAGATGGCCGCCATCAGCGGACATAGTTTTAACATGGGACCCTATGGTAAAAAATGAAAAATCTTCTCCTCTGAAACTGCATGGCCAGTTGGGACCAAACTTCGGTGAAATGGTCCTTACGTGGTCCCCTTTCAGAATTATATCCGTTGGACTCGAGGTCCATCCAAGATGGCCGCCATCAGCGGACATAGTTTTAACATTGGACCCTATGGGAAAAACAATGAAAAATCTCGTCTGAAACTGCATGGCCAGTTGGGAATAAACTTTGGTGAAATGGTCCTTAGGTTGTTCCCTTTCAGAATTGTATCCCTTGGACCTGAGATCCATCCAAGATGGCCCCATCAGCGGACATAGTTGTAACATAGGACCCTATGGGAAAAACAATAAAAAATCTTCTGTTCTGAAACTGCATGGCCAATCGGGACTAAACTTTGGTGAAGTGGTTCTTTGGTGGTCCCCTTTCAGAATTATACCCGTTGGACCCAAGGTCCATGCAAGATGGCCGCCATCAGCCGACATAGTTTTAACATAGGACCCTATGGGAAAAACAATGAAAAATCTTCTCGTTTGAAACTGCATGGTCTATTAGGACCAAACTTTGACGAAATGGTCCTTTGATGATCCCCTTTCAGAATTATATCCGTTGGACCCGAGGTCC
>JAOXYH010008997.1:0-12077 GCA_028566455.1 Botula fusca | reverse complement strand
ATCTTTTGTTAGTGATGTTAAAGTGTAAGTGGGGTTGCCTGTCGTATTGTTAATCCCCAGTTCTTTTATTAGACATGGTAGATAGTGATGTTTGTAAATGAAAACAAAATTGTTAGAGGCTTTGTCTGCTGGAACAACAAAATATTTATCGTTTTAGGCGGATAAAGCATCAACAACCTCTTGTTTCTTGAATATGTTGATGTATTTCTTCATAATGATTGTAGTTTTGAAGTTATCCACAAGGTATATGTTCGTTTACTGTGTTATTAGATTTAACATAAACGACCATAAAGATTAATGTGACCAATGTGTACATTCGGTTATCATTTTTTCTTCATCCTTTTTTCGTGGACATGGACAGAAATCGGAACAACATGTAATTAGGTATTTTCTGTCTTGTATTCATTCTGTTGACATTGTCTATATTATGCCCAGGCAAATACAAGATAGACTTATTTTAAATTTTTCATACCATAGGCAGTTACCTTTTAATTTACAAGTCCAGAGTCTTTGTTGAGTCTTTATTGTTGCGCTTCATCTTTCTTTTAGGGAAATAAAAACAAAAATGTGATAAAAACAATGCAGGAAACAATAACATAGAGTTATCAATGATACAAGTTTCATAGAATATAGGGAAAAATTTGACATATTTTACAATGTGCTTAGATATAAAAAAAATAACTCGTTGAAATAGATTTTCGGAGAATTCATTCACTGGTTCAAAGCATTATTTACTTGCATGCATCATAAAAAGCGACCATATAGAGTCCATTCAATCTCAATTTAATCCAGTCTTCCTGACACTTTCCGAAAATACTTTATTGAACTTCATTATGAATTTGTTGCTGTTAGGAAACTTCTATCGCAGATTAATATCATTAAAATATTTGAAAAATACACTCATGCCGCAAAGTTTCAGACAAAAGTAACCTTTGTCACAGTTCACTTAGAAATAAGTAATAATAGTTTACTGTCCAAAATATCTGCTCTAGGCAGCTGTCAACGATAACATTTTGAACATCATGTATTTCTTTCAGATTATAATGGTTTAAATAGCTAGTGCTAAGTCCAAAATAAAAGTAATTA
Organism: Botula fusca; assembly: GCA_028566455.1. Classification (NCBI taxonomy): domain Eukaryota; kingdom Metazoa; phylum Mollusca; class Bivalvia; order Mytilida; family Modiolidae; genus Botula; species Botula fusca. The sequence goes on along the minus strand of JAOXYH010008997.1, from coordinate 10,991 downwards.
TAGTTGTTCGACATTGTTAGTTATTGTTGTATCGATTTTCTAATGCTTTCTCCCTAAAAAGAATTTCTACGATTAATTTGATAGTAAGGATCCAGGGCACACTGGCTGATAAAAAAAAACTGTTGAGTAAGTTATATGTACAAGACAAAAGTCAGTCAAATTAAAGTCGAAATGATAAGTATTACACTTAATCTTTCAACAGAATGAATAACAAAGACCTTTGTTAATTTCATTGGAGTAAAATCAACGTTCTCCTTGAGTATCAGTGATTTGTACTCAGCATCACTCCTAGCCAAAGCCAGGATGTATGCAAATCGGGGGAAGATCACAAATAAGAACACAAAATTACATAAAAAAGTCTACTACGATGTATAAACGGCGTGCCGAAAAAAACATACAACAAAATACTTTTCACCAGATACATACAGGACAGAAGTGCAAGGGATTATACAATGAAAAAAGTATGTTTTGATATCTGCTCCAGTAACAATTAACTTTAAGTTCAATAATGATATCTGTCAAAACAGACTTGATCTGCCTGTTGTAGTTCTTAAAAACGTAGATAAGGCTGATCGTTTGGTTAGTCAAGCCAACTAATGAAAGAAGTATCTTAAATTTAACTGTTTGATGTTCTAAAGGGGCATTATTCCAGAATGCCAAAGACAAAATAGGTCAAAATTGATTGATTGATTGTTGTGGTTTTACGTCGCACCAGCACGCAATGGCCATATGGCGGCGAGGTCAAAATTGAATTGATATAAGGAAGGATATGGGGTAAATGCCAAAGAAACAACCACCAATTCCGTGTCATAAAATTTGCTTTGAAATTAAACGACTAGAGGTCAATGCGCAAACGTCAATGGATGGTGAAAGAACTCACTTGGCCCCGTGACCTCTAGAAAGCCTTTAATTAAAAAATGTTTAGATATGGCTAATACAATCAATAATCAGAATTACTTGAGAATAAAATAAACAAAACTGTAAATATAAGACAGATGCGATTACTAACCACCAAGTTCCTGACCTGGGACAGGCGCATACAATGCGGTAGGTTAAACCAGTTTTGAGCGCTCAAACCCTACCTCTAAGTGCTCGTAGGTAATAAAATAAACAATGCAAAAACCACATAAGTCAAAAATCGGACTGAAAAAATATATAATTCTAGTACATTTCATGATCCTTATTTTGATCATCAGATGCGCGTTTCAATTATGTCTCTTCGGTGATGCTCAGGGACATAACTTTGATAAGACAAAAAGAGGGGCATGAAACAGATGCACCGGTAGAGTGAGCTTCCACTCTTTGGTTTTCTGTACCCTTACGGTTTCTGATTTCAAGTTATAACAAGGTTTTCGGTGTTCGAGAAGATAACTCCATAAGGTAAAAAGATTCGTTGTCTTGTAAAATAGTTTAAGATTACCACTTTGCCCTGTTGCTTCTGTATTCTGTTGCCGATATTTCGAAAAGTATATAGTTGACCGATATCATAGACTACGTTTTGCAATCATAACGACAATGCGAAAAGATGGCGTAAAATAAAAAGAAAAAAGCTAGGAGGTCAAGTGTTCAGGAACAATTGATAGGTTTTCCATTTTATCCATGACGATGAACAATTCAAACTGCTTAAAAATTACAAAAAGTAATAAAATAGCCTTCAAAGTAAAAAAATGTATGGTTGCTAAGGGCTTTATGTATCTTCTAGGGACTTTGACATTTGAAAAAATGTCATTTGTTACTATTCATAGCCTTCTAAGTTCAAACATACATGGTTGCTAGGGACTTTTTATCGTAGCTAGGGATCTTAACATTGAAAAAATAAAATATTTCTATACAATTCATAGCCTTCTTAGCTAAAAAAAAAACATGGTTGCTTAGGACTTTGTGACATTGCTAGGGGACTTGAAAAATGTCAATTGTATACTAATCATAGCCTTCAAAGTTCAAAAGTTCATGATGGCTAAGGTCATTCAGTGTAAAATACACTGTTTCTAAGGACTTTATGTCGTTGCTAGGGACCATGATCATGAAAATATTATTTTTATACTGTTCTCAAAAATGTAGGAATGTTGACTTGGACAATCCCATTTTAAACTATTCATACCTTATAGGTTCTAAAATATATGGCTGCTAAGGACTTTCTGTGCAAAATACACTGTTGCTAAGGACATTATCTCGTTGCTAGGGAGCTTGACCTTGAAAATGTCATACTATTCAAAGCCTCCTGAGTCCCAAAATATATGGTTGCTAAAGTCTTTATGTGGTTGCTAGGGACTTTGAATTACACCCATTTTGTAGGTTTTTTTATGTGGAACATTTTTGTAATTCAAAGTTTCTTTTTTTTTTCTTAATATTTTTTTAGATATTACCAAAAACAACTTCATTTTGGACCCTGAAACGGATATTTAGGCCCTACTGCGATAACGGTTGGTCCAATAATTTTGGACCCATATGAAAAATGTAGACCTTTGACTTTTACACCAATTTGTAGGCTATATGGTCCAATGATTAATGGTTAAGGTCCCAGGTCTCTAAGACCTACCAATTTCAGGAAAAAAAATGACGGAACGCGGCAATTTTCAAGAGGAGATAGCTCATTTAAGAAGTCGTCAATATTTTTCCGACTAAATGTAACGAAGTTATGTCTTGCTACCTTTAACATTTTCCACCCTTCGCTTTTTCCATATCTCTTATGGTTTCTGAGTTCTAGCTATCACAAGGTTTTCGGTGTTCGAGCAGATAACTCTTTAAGGTAAAAGGATTCGTTGTCTAGTAAAATTGCTTCGAAAAAAATTTAGTTGACCGATATCATATACTAAGTTTTGCAATCATTTATGAACTGTAGCCTCACTACAGTGCGAAAAGTTAGCCGAAAATAAAAATAAATAAATTAAAAAAAATAACAAAAATAATCAGACGAATGTCAAAAGGTCTTTCCATTGGAAAATGGAAAAAATAATAAAAAAACTAGGAGGTCAGTTGTTCAGAAACAATTGATAGGTCTTTCATTTTATACATAAATGATAAACACTTCAAACCGTTTAGAAAAAAAAAATAACAAATAGTAAGTTAAAAAATCTATGGTTCCGAAGGACTTTATGTCACTTCTAGAGACTTTCATCTTTGAAAACTGTCATTTGTATACTATTCATAGCCTGCTAAGGTAAAAAATACATGGTTGCTAAGGACTTTGTGTTGTTGCTAGGGAGCTTGACCTTGAAAAATAGCAATTTTATACTATTCATAGCTTTCTAAGTTCAAAAATGTATGGTTGCTAAGGACTTTCGGTGCAAAAAAATACAACGTTGCTAAGGAATTTATGTTGTTGCTAGGAACTATGACTTGAAAATATCATTTTTATACTATTTAAAGCGTTTTAAGTTCAACAATATATTTTTACTAATGACTTTCGTTGCAAAATACAATGTTTCTAAGGACTTTATGTCGTTGCTGGGGACCTTAACCTTGAAAATGTCATTTTTAAACTATTTTTTCCTGTTCTTCATAGTTCAATAATATGTGGTTGTTAAGGACTTTCTTTGCAAAAAAAAAATACATTGTTGCCAAGACATTATGTCGTTGCTAGGGACCTTGACCTTGAAAATGTAATTTTCATACTATTTATTGCCTTCTGAGTCTAAAATATATGGTTGCTCAGGACTTTTAGTAGTTGCTAGGGACTTTAGCCTTTAACTTGACCCTATTTTGTAGGTCTCTTTTTGCTGAATATTTTTACTATTAAATATCTTTGCATCTTTAAACGTTTATTAGATATAGCCAAAAACCTTCATTTCGGACCCCGAAAATGGGTTTTTAGCCCTAGTCCCATAACGGTTGGTGAAATAATTTGACACCCATATAAAAATGTAGATCTCGTTCAGGCACACATTTTCGTTACATTTTCAATCAGCTATCTTTTACGGTTTCAGAGTTAGAAGGAAAACAAGGTTCAAGGTCAATGTCATCAATGACCTTTGACTTTGACACTATTTTGTAGGATTTATGGTCCCATGATTAATTTTGAAGCTCCCGGCCTCTATAACCGACGATTTTCAAGAAAAAAATTACGGAACGTGTCAACTTTCAAACGAAGACAACTCATGTAAGGAGTCGTCAAAATTGTTCAAACTAATGTAATAAAATTGTGCCTTGCTACTCTGAACATTCTCAACCCTTCGGTTTTCTGTATCTCTTAAGGTTTCTGAGTTCAATCTATAAGAAGGTTTTCGATAATTGGACAGATACCACGGTAAGGAAAAAATGTTCGTTGCCTCGTAAAACAGTTCGAAAAGTATATAGTGGAGCGATATAATATACCAAGTTGCGCAATACATTCCTTAGCAATCATATATTTTTGAACTAAGAAGGCTATGAATAGTATAAAAATGACATTTTCAAAGGTCATGGTCCCTAGCAACGACATAAAGTCCTGGCAACCATGTATGTTTTGAACTTAGAAGGCTATAAACAGTATAGAAATGACTTGTCAAAGGTAAAATTTCTTAGAAGCGACATAAAATCCTTAGGAACCATATATTTTCAGAACTTGGGAGGCTATTTTATTACCATTTGTTAGTTGTTAAAAATTTCGAATTGTTCATCATCTATAGATAAAATGGAAAAACCTATCAATTGTTCCTGAACAATCGACCTCTTAGTTTTTCTCTTTTTATTTTCTGTCAACTTTTAGAAGTGTTTTGAAGTTACATTTCACGCCATATTATGTCCGTTGTTAGGGACTTTGACCTTTGATCTTGAGCTCATTTTGCTGAACATTTTGCAATTCAAAGTTTCTTTCTATCTCTTACCGTTTTTGAGATATAATTAAAAAAATCTTCATTTCGGACCCCTTAAACGGTTTTTGGGCCCTAGTCACATAGAGGTTCATCCAGTAATTTTTAACCGTATAACAACTATAGATCTGTATAAGACACACATTTTCTCCATTACATTTAATCAGATATCTTTTACAGTTTTCGAGTTTAAGCTATTACAAAATTTCAAGTCAAAGGTCAAGGTCATGGGTGACATTTGGCCTTGACAACATATTGTAGGATTTATGGCCCGATGATGAATGATGAAGGTCACAGGTCTCTACAACTTACGGTTTTCGAGAAAAAAAATAACGGATCACGTCAGTCTTCAACCGGAGATAACTCATGTAGGGAATCGTAAAAAAATTTCGACTCAAATGTAACGAAGTTGTGACTTGCAACTCTAAACTTTCCCTTCATCAGTTTTTCAACATCATTTACGGTTCATGGGTTCAAGGGATAACAAGGTTTTGTTGTTCGGGCATATAACTCCGTAAGAAGAAAGGGTTCACAGCCCCGTTAAAATTTTGTATAGCTTTTTGTTGACCGATATAATATACCAATTTTCAAAATGATATCTCGCGAAATGATAAAAAAAATGCGTAAAAGTTGAAGGAGAATAAAAAGAAAAAAAAACTAGGAGGTCAATTGTATCGGAACAATTGATAGGTCTTTCCATTTCCAAAATGATGAAAAAGGCTATAAAAACACTTAAAAGGGTTGGAAAATGTTGAAAAACACACCAAAATATAAACAACATGAAAATTTCCAGTTGACCTGACCTTTGATCTTGTAACCTAGGTCAATGGAACCCCATAATTTAGACACCGAGTGATTATCTTTAATAGTTATGGAGTTTTAGCCATAAAAAATGCAAAAAGATTATAAGGGGAATAACTCATTGCGGATTTGTAAAATGCTTCAAACAGTTGAAACATGTCCGAAATACGAAAAAAATAAAAGATATAGATGAATTTGACATTTGACCTTGTGTCCAAGGGATAAAATTACCTCACAGTTCAAGGCAACATTTGTTGCACCAGACGCGCGTTTTGTCTGTAAAAGATTCATCAGAAACGCTCTTATCCAAAAAATAAGTAAATCCAAATTCAATTCAGAAGATGAAGAGCTTAGAAACCAACAATATAACGAAAAAAAGCACCAAAATAATACCAAGGTCAAGTTCATAGGTCATGGTAACCTATACTGAAGAATCCAAGTCATTATCTTCAAAATTTACTTAATTTCAGGCATCTATATGCAGAACCAAGTATTACAGTTTTGCACTTCAAAGTTTCTATCTATCTCTTACCGTTTTTCAGATATAATAAAAAAAAATCTTTATTTCGGATCCCAAAAACGGTTTTCGGCCCTAGTCCTATAGCGGTTGGTCCAGTAATTTTGGACCCGTATAATATGGATCTGTATAAGACACACATTTTCTCCATTAAATTTATTCAGATATCTTTTACAGTTTCCGTGTTTAAGCAATTACAAAGTTTCAAGTCAAAGGTCAAGGTCATGGGTGACATTTGAATATGACAACATATTGTAGGATTTATGGTCCCATGATGAATGATGAAGGTCCAAGATCTCTACAACATACGGTTTTCGAGAATACAAATTGACGGAACACGTCAGTCTTCAACCGGAGATAATTCATGTAGGGAATCGTAAAAACATTTCGACTCAAATGTAACGAAGTCGTGACTTACAACTCTAAACATTTTCCACTCTTCAGTTTTTCAACATCATTTACGGTTCATGGGTTCAATGGATTGCAAAGTTTTGTTGTTCAGGCAGATAACTCCGTAAGAAGAAAGGGTTCACCGCCCCGACAAAATTCTGTATACCTTTTTGTGGACCGATATATAATTTTCAAAACGATATCTCGCGAAATGTAAAAAAAATGCGTAAAAGTTGAAGGAGAATAAAAAGAAAAAAACTAGAAGGTCAATTGTAGCGGAACAATTGACAGGTCTTTATATTTCCAAAATGATGAAAAAAGCTATAAAACACTTAAAATGGTTGAAAAATGTTGAAAAACACACCAAAATATAAACAAAATGAAAATTGCCATTGATGATTTGTAAAATACTTCAAACAGTTGAAACATGTCCGAAATACGAAAAACATAAAAAAAATAGATGACTTTGACATTTGACCTTGTGTCCAAGGGATAAAATTACATCAAAGTTCAAGGCAATATTTTTTTGCACCAGACGTGCGTTTCGTCTGTAAAAGACTGATAAGAAACGCTCTTATCCAAAAAATAAGTAAATCCAAATTCAATTCTGAAATTGAAGAGGTTAGAAACCAAAAATATAAAATCAGGTATAACAGGGCCAATAATTCCATTGAGAAGTAAAATCCCTTCTTAACACTTCGAACGGTTCAAAAATTTTGAACCCCCCAAAATGCCAAAAATGTAAAAAAAAATAGATGACTTTGACCTCGTAACCTTCATCAAGGTCAAAGGTTATGTGACCTGATAGTGAAGACCCCAAGTCATTATCTGTAATAGTTTTTGAGATTTAGGCATATATATGCAAATTAAAGAATATAACGGACTACTACTCCCCACCCCTCGGGAATGTGACATCCCTTACCCAGACCTACGAAGAGTTCCGTATCCCTTAAATGTTCATTTCTCAATAACAAACACTTCCAATAGCTGAAAAATGCTGAAAACACTTCAGAATACCAACAACTGAAATGATCTTGACATTTGACCTCGTGACCAAGGTCAAAGTCAAATGTCATGAGAACCTTTAGTGAACATCCAAAAGTCATTATCTCTGATAGTTATCCAGTTAAAGGCATATTTATGTAAAATTAGGTATAAAAGGGGCAATAACTCCCATAAAATATTTCGAAATACCCTTAAAACACCAAAGATGAGTTGCGACATAATTAGGTGATCATTTTGGTACATATATTGATTCGGTATCTTCTACGGTTAAAAAGGAGGAGGAAACACACCTAAAGGTCAAAATTTAGAACGCAGCCTTGACTTTGACCTTGTGACCAATGTCAAGGTCATTGTTCCTGAGGACATATGGTGAAGGTCCCAGGTCAATACTGCTTATGGTTCTTGAGTTTTAGGTGTATATCTGTGTATAGCAAATATTTAAATTGAAATAACTACTATAAGGAGTCGTCAGATATTTTCAACCCAATGTACAAAAGTTGCGCATGGAGTTCTTGAACACGGTGGACTAAGTTTTGTTTTCATATCTATTACGGTTTCAGAGGTAGAGGTTTCGGTGTTTGGGGAGATAACTCTGTAAGGGAAAAGGATTCGTTATCCCGAAACAGAGTTGTTAAAGCTTATGGTTGACCGATATCATATACTAAGTTTTGCAAACATATGTCGTGAAAAAAGACCGAACCGCACTTTGGAAAGTTGGCAGAAGAAAAAATAATTAGTAGCTCAATTTCTCTGGAACAATTGATTGGTCTTGCCATTTCAAGAGTGATGAAATGACTATAAAAACACATAAAACAGTTTATAAATACTGAAAAACACACAAAAATATGAAAAATGAAAAAAAAAAATCTGTTTAATGTTGACCTTTGATCTTGTGACCTTGGTGAAGGTAAAATGTCGTGGAACCCCTTAAAGTAGACCCCAAGTGATTATCTTTAAGAGTCATTGAATTTTAGGCATAAATATGCAAATTAAAGTTTAAAAGGGGAACAACTTCATAGAAGAATTGTTAAATTCTTTTATAAATGCTTCAAACAGTCGAAACATGTTAAAACACTCCGAAATGAAAAAAAATGACAAAATAGATGTGTCAAAGCTGAAGGTCAAAGTCATGGGAACTAGAAAAGACTACAAGTCATTCTATTTAATAGTTACTGAGTTTTTAGAATTTATATGCAAAAGCAAATATAACAGGGGCAATAACTCCATTTAAAAGTTCTAGAATCCCTTTTTTATACTTCGAAAGGTTGAAAAATGTTAAAAACACTCCGAAATGCAAAAAAAAAAAATGAAAGTTGGCCTTGTCACCTTGGTCAAGGTTAAAGGTCATGTGACCTGACAATGAAGACCCCACGTGATTGTTGATTGTCTTTCATACTTATTAATATTTATTAATATATACGCAAATTCAAGCTTAAAAGGGGACATTACTCCCCTTGAAAATGTTACATCCCTTAACCACGCCTATGAAGAGTTCCATATCACTCAAATGTTCATTTCGAAATAATAAATATTCCAAATAGTTGAAAAACACTCCCAAATGCCATGAAATGGCAAATTTTAAGATGACCTTGACCTTTGAGATTGTGACCAAGGTAAAGGTCAAAGATCATAAAGATCCATGGTGAAGCTCCCGAGTCAATATCTATTAATTACTGAGTTCTGGGTATATATCTATTATATCAAGAAAATAAAGGCAATAACTCGTCAGATCCCTTTGACCAAAAATGTAGCGAAGCACCGCAACCGAAGTCCCCGAACACTATGGACCAGGTTTTTTTTCGATATCTTTTATGGTTAAGAGGAGTATTCGGAACAATGTTTACGGTGTTCTGGGAGATAGCTCTGTAAGGGAAAAGGGTTCGCTGTCCCATTACAAAATTTCGAATAGGACCGATGTCATATTGAAAGTTTCAAAATGATATGTCGCGAACTGTCAAAAAATCTCAATGCGCAAAGTTGATGGAAAATAAAAAGAAAAAAAAATAATCAGAAGAATGTCATTATGTCTTTCCATTAGGAAATGGAAAGACCTGATAATAATAATAATAATAATCAGAAGAATATCAATAGGTCTTTCCATAAGAAAATGGATAGACCTAATTAATCAGAAGAATGTGAGTAGGTCTTTCCATGTGGAAATGGAAAGACCTAATAACCAAAGATTTTGGTTTGTCGCTATGGTTCGTTGAGACGACAAGGACAATTGTTCCATGAGCAATTGAAAGGCCTTCCCATTTCCATTGATTGTCTTCCTTTGTACAGTGACAAAGTGCTTGAAAAAAGTTATATAGACCATATAAACACGTTAAACTTTACTTCATAACCTGGTTTTTTCTTGTTCAAGGGTGTTTCACCGCCCCCTTTTTCTCCGCAAAAAAGTGGGGTTTTAGGCGTTATATATAGACCTGCATGAAGTAAACATATTTAAACGATTTTCGGTGTCATGCGCAGGTATCATCGGTAGTAAAATTTTGCGCACGGATTTAAAAAATGGACTGATTGTTTCCTCGTGCTACCCTTTTTCTTTCTTTGTTTTCCTTTTCTTTCTCGTTGATTTTTCTTTTCTTTTCTCGTCCGGCTTTACTTTTTTGGCATCGTTTTTGTTTGTTTTCTGCCAGTAAATCAGATGCATCCGAATTTTGAGATTTTTATTATATGTCAGATATAGTTGGTACTCATTTCGGGATGCATTTAGCATTCTAAATCGATTGAACTACATTTCAGGAGTGTATCTTTAAGCCTTTAAAAGTTGACTGTCCATATCTTGTTTTGGTGAAGCTGAGCAACACTTAAATGGCAAATTTCATCATTTTCTGTCTTTTCCAGATATTTTATCTTGCGTTTGCATCAAAAAGACCCAAACTCAGTATTCCACCTTGACCTTGACCTTTGACTTTATGACTCGATGAAGGTCAAATTAACACTGATTCAAAAATATATCGTTGCTGAGACCTTTATGTTAAAATATACGGTTGCTTATGATTATATGTAGTTGCTAGGGTCACAAACTGCTTAAAAATTATATAGACCATATAAGCACGTCAAAGCTTTACTTTATATCCTTTATTTGCCTTGTTCATGTGTGATCCGCTCTTTTTCTCTGAAAAAATAGTGTTTTACAACAAAACGTCATACATTTCATACCGATGTTAATGCAACGAATGTGCACATTTCGTAAATTAATTACTCGTCAGCGATGCTAGGGACTAAAACTTTGGAAGACCACGACTGTTATAAAAAAATGTGTAAAAGCGACAACATGCCAAAATGATCGAAATAGGAAGCCAAAACCATCTACGGACAGAGCTTTGCAAGAGGGAGAGAACTCCGTAGTTTTATTAAATTCTGGTGAAGGAGTAGAGCCAAAAACCCCAATATCGGCCCTGTCAAAAAGCAATTTTTCATGTTTGTCCAGAATTCCTAATATGGAGTGTATTGCTTCATTTGCATATGATTTCTCAACAAAT
>JAOXYH010008776.1:0-19482 GCA_028566455.1 Botula fusca | reverse complement strand
ATATTGAATCCTTCGGGAAAATTCGATATATAAATTGTATGGTTCCTGAACTTCAGAATTTCCAAATTGTTTAACTGTTATGATACGTGAACATTAAATTCGAATTTGTCCCTCATTTTGAAACGACTGGGACAAAAGACCGGTGTCCCTTAATTTTTAGAAACTGATATAACCAACCCAGTATCCATGAATTATGGTATTTTACTCCAGCTAGAAAATCACTAATTTCATCCCAAAACCCAGACAAGAGACAACCAGACAAACACCATCCTTTGGTTTCATCAACTGACAAAAAGCATTAAATTAAGCAAAAGAAAAGCAATTTTTGTTCGATTAAACATTCTGGTTATCCTTTATAACTTTTTAATTTATTTATTTGCATTCCTCTTTGCAAAGCATGTTGTCAGATATAGTATTCTGTAAAGGGCTTGCAATAGTAGGTCATGGTGACCTAATTGTGGTTACGCTCTTAAATTTTATCCACCTGTATATCAACAGATGATGTAAATTCAAACTATATATCCACAGATGAGATACTGCTGAACAAAAGCCACTCATGTGTGAAATGTAGGCTACTTTGACACAAATGTGCTCAGATTTCTATTATTTTTCACCTTTTCACAGGCAACGTGTACTATCAAACCATCAACGTAAGATGCAACTCAGTTTAAACTCGTTTATCAACATAAAGATTTTAATTTAAGTAAAAATTCAAGAAATATATTTTTGGTACAAGCATAAAACATGTTGCCTCTACTTAAAAGCCACCAAACAAATGTGAAATTTATACAGAAGTTCACTTTCTTCTGCATGAACTATGTGGTCTGTTGTCTTTAGTGAAAGGGGACAATTTATATGAAAAGGCAAGCGTTACACATATTGTTGGTTTATTTCATTATTTTTGCAACATACCCAGTAAACGTAGAGAAAGATGATTATAATAAATATCGTTTTGTTTTTGCCTCTTGTCACATACTTAAGAATGAAAATTTTGACAAGGTACAAATATCTGTTTAATATGGCACTTCACATAAAACTCCCAAATTAAACTTATTCAAAATTTGTGTTTTACATACCCGTAAAGACATTTATGATAATTGTAGGATTTAAATCCTTTACGTTTTTATTCAAATTTTACACCACCATTGTTATTTTTAAGGTACCTTAGTAAGTATCACCTCAATATTACCTGTAATTTGCATCAACTTAAGATTATCAAGTAAATACATGTACATTTGTACTACGAAATTGGTGCCACACTGATGAAATTTGCACCAAATGTCCGTATCTTCATAATCTATACAACAAACAAACTTCAAATCTCATATTCATTTTTCTTTACGTTGTTGGATTTTCAGTTTTTGAAGCTGTTTTCTTTCACAAGCATTTTAACCAAGTTTTTCATGTATTACCTCCCCTTTCTGACACAATTTTAGAGCTTTCTTTGTAACTTAGAAGTACTAATTTTCTATGGACATTAGAAAATCAATCTATATTTTGGATCTAGAATGATATATAAAGTGTGAATTCATTTCTTACCATGTGCCACTGCTGCCTGATTCTTATGTGAAATAGTTTGTAATAAAAAGTATTGTAAAACCTGACAGACTGTTATCTGTAGCATCAAAAGTGTTTACAGTATGAATATGACTCATAATAATGTGGCAATATCTATATTTATCCATTTGTCAGTCAATAAATTTCCCTGTATTTCCTGAGAAATCTCTAAAACCAGGAAACAGATATCCTGTTATTATAACTTCCCTATTACTCTTGAAACAATTATAAACTAAACAAATACTTTTTAATTCCTGTCTGTTTCTTGCAGTCCACCGGTTTAGCTGTATAGGAAACCTTCACCACAGCGAAAGGAATGACTTGTCGTGGACGGTCAATTATACTCTCTTCTCCATATTCATAAATGTATATCTGTGTAACAAAATCATACAATTACTGTAAAAGTATTAATTTTGCTGTGTTCTTATTTTCGCTATTTTCGATTTGGTGTTTTTCCACAAAAATTCATACCAGCGAATTACTTGTTTTTTACTTAGAGATAACTAGTAATAACTTTAAAACCTTGAAAATTTGTACCATCGAACATGTACAAAATTTGAATTCCGCGAAAATTGGAATCAGCGAAAATAAATACTTTTACAGTAGTAGAAAATGCTGCCATAAATAAGACAGACAAAGGTATTTTCCCATAGGGTCCAGCATTTATCTATTGTCCTGCTGGGCCTGTCCTGTTGGAATTCTGATTGGCATGAGAATGGAAACCTTGAAGCGGTCACTCCAAGGAACATTCTGCCACAAACTTTTTCATTTGTGTTTCAACCATCTCTATGAACAGCAAAGTTGTAAATTAAATTGGCAAGAAAAACAGTAACTTTGCAGAGCTCCATCCAATGAACATTCCTGCCAACTTTGCTTCCAATGTTTACAGTGGTTTTGGAGAACATTGAAATATTACTAGAGGCTCATCTGAGCCTATTTCACTCACCTAGCTTACATTGCCCACCTTGCAAATATTCACTGGCAAGTTGTTACAATCAAATAAAACCTTAGTAAGCAAGCTCCCCACAAACCCTATAATACCGTCTTTCTGGAATTTGTATGCAGAAGTATAACTATACATGTTATGAGATAATGAGGGTGAGGTTTTGTTGGAGAATGTACAAACTGAAAGTGTCATCCATTTATATGGCTAGATATAAGCATTATATAACTGAAGAACTCATGACTAAAGACCTCACACAAAAAATCTAATGATGAAATGCAGTCACAACCAGTTTTCATAAATACATCTTGAATGTTGTATCTTCTTATACAGTGGAACTTTTCTCACCTGGAAATCATATTGTCCAGTTTAGAGATGAGGATAGACACAAAGGTTTAAAAAATCTTTTCTGTCTTTTGGGGATTTTTCTGAAAATCATGATCAATCGAAATTTTCATAAGAGTAAACATGGTAAACTGTCCAAAATTTTTAAAGAAATAAAGGCAGCATTCAGGCAACACAACAAAATTTGCCAATTCCTTCAAAGTCCCCATCCCCAAAAAACGGTTCACTCCTTTGAGTTTTTCTGAAAATGGAACTCATCTGACATTTTCTAACAGTTCACTTTCATTTAAATTTGAAGGCAATTCATCGAGATATGAAATATCCTTCCATCAGCTTAACATATACAGACCAGATACAACTGTATTTGCAGAGTGTCAGACAGTCATAAATCCACTGAATTCAGGGCAAATTTGGAGCTGGAGATCAAGATTTTTTCGGTAATTACTGATGATAACATGAAATCAGTTCCCTTACCCTTCCGGAGCACCTGATGTCACTCCCGGGTTTTGGTGGGAGTTTGCATTGCTAGTGCTTTGGTTCTCGTGTCGTCTGTTTCTATTTGGTTTGTTTGCTGTATGTTTTTGATTTGATTTTCATTTCTTTTTTGTTTTTGTCCTGGTTTGTTGTTTGTTTGCAGGCCTTTTTCTTGTCCCTGGATTCACCAATTTTGGATTCCGCTTGAACCTGTTGCTTCGGTATTCTGTTGCCGATATTTGTAAATTTTGGATACCTTGTCCTCAGATGATTTTTAAATATCTAGTTATTTTTGGCTCTTCGGTCTACCCGTAGGAGGATGAAACTATAAGATTTAATTTTGAAAGGGGACTACACAGGGAACATACCGGCCAAGTTTGGTTGAAACCTGTGTAAAATTTTGACCATTGGTTCTTGGGTGCTGGCTCTTCATTTACATATTTTTGATTCCTCACGATTTAGGTGTTTTCTACACTTAAACCACTGCACTGGCATTAATGATTCTGGAGAATTTCAAATATTTTATTTATTATACCATTTAATCCCCCTTTTCGGTACCTTCCCTGGGAGGGTCAAATTATCGGAAATACTTTTGAAATGGACTCATTCGAGGAACATCTAAGCCGGATTTGGCTTAATGGGCCAACTATTTTCTGAAAAAAGTTTATAGGTGTTTTATCATTGAAATCTATGTAAACGTTTAACCCATGGTCCTTGGACCCTATGGATCCAAGGAACTTTATTCAAATAGTTTCGAATCCTCACGATTTATCAGTGTTCTACCCAAAACATCACTGCACTTACATCACTGGTTATGAAGAAGATTTTAAATATGTAATTGTTTCTTTGGGGCTCCTTTCTGCCCTCTCATGAAAGGGTCGAACTGTCAGAATGATTTAGAAAGGTAATCACTAAAGGAATAACCCAGTCAAATTTTGTTTAAATTTGCCCAATGGTTTCCAAAAAACCGTTCATAGGTGAGTTTCCATTGAATCCTATGTAAACCTGAGACCCGGGGTGTTCCGATCCCATAAACTCTAGGACCTTCATGGATATGATTTTCAATTCTGATGATGTATTTCAAACCAAATATTACTTCATTGACATCATTGGCTCTGGAGAAGATTTTATATATTTAATTAATATTTAATTAATTTTTCTCTTATGAACCCCTTTGTAGCCTATCCTCTGAGAAGGTAAATTTTTGAAAGATAATAATCAAAAAAACTAACGAGCAAAGTTTGGTTTAAATTGGCATAACAGTAGCCTTCAAAACATTTCACCGAATCCCATGTAAAATTTGCACCCATGGTCCTCGGACCCCATGAACCCAAGGACATTCATGGATATATCTTGGAATCTCCCTGATTTATCAGTGTCCTACACCAAAATGTCTTTGTAGTACCGTCACTGGCTCTGAAGAAGATTTTCAAATAATTAATTAATTTTGCGCTTTTTGGATCCCTTTTGGTCTTTCAAACAGTCAGCCATGATTGTTAAAGGGAATCAACTCAGGAACAGTCCAGGAAATTTTTAATTGGCCCAATAGTGTCCGAGAAAACAGTTGATAGGTGATTTTTCTATAGAATCCTACGTAAACTTTTTACCCATGGGAGCGGCCTAGGTGGCCTAGTAGTTGAGGTAGTTTGTTACCGTCTATAATCAAAGTAGCCTATCACCTGGGTTGAGAGTTTGTGCCCGCTTTGTAAACAACAACAAGAGGCTCTCAAAGAGCCTGTATCGCTCACCTCGGCCTTAGTGGGCAATAACTCATGCAAGGAGTCCACAACAATTTCCATGTATTGGAGACTTCTGTAGCACCTGACTAGCTGATCATTTCTCCTTTTACAGTTTTTCTCTATCTGTAAGCCATATACATCAAAAATTGTCAAAATAATAATAGTAGATTGATGATTTCATTGTAACTGTGGCTTTTGAAGACTTGCTGATCAGTTTAGCTTCTTAAAATTTCTCTCAAACTGTTATAGTCTTAAACAGATATTGGCAAAAAACAGCAAAAATCCTCAAAATTAACATTTCATAGGCAATAATGTTAACTCATTAACAATTTCAGTACTTTTGTAGATCTTGACTTGCTGACCACTTTTGCTTTTTATAGTTTCTTTCTATCTGTTATTGTTTTCAAGATATTGAACCATAACTAAATGTTAGACTCATGGTCCTCAGACCCCATAGACCCTAGAACCTTCATGGATATATTTTGAATCCTAATGATTTATCACTGTTCTACATCAAATGTCATTGCTCTGGCATCACTGGTTCTAAAGAAAAGATTTTGATATTTAATTAATTTTCCCATTTTGGGCCCCTTTGTGGGCCCACCTTTAGGAGGGTCAAACTGTCAGATATGCTGTTGAAAGGGAATTATCCAAGAAACAATCCAGCAAAGTTTGCTTAAAATTGGCCCAATAGGTTCCGAGAAAACAGTTCATAGGTGATTTTCCATTGAATCCTATGTAAACTTTGGACCTATGGTCCTTGGACTCCATGGACACTAGAACCTTTATCGATACAATTTTGAATCCTCATGATTTATCAGTATTCTACACCACATATTACTGCACTGGCATTACTAGTTCTGATGACGAAGAGTTTTAAATAATTAATTAATTTTCTCCTTTTGAGGCCCCTCCCTTTGGAGGATCAAACTGTCAGATGAGATTTTGAAAGTGAATTATTCAAGGAATAATCTTGCAAAGTTTGTTTAAAATTCGTCTAATAATTTCCGAGAAAACAGTTTATAGGAGATTTTCCATCAAATCCTATGTAAACTTTGGACCTATGGTCCTCGGACTCCATGGACCCTTCAATTTTGAATCCTCAAGATTTATTAGTGTTCTACACCAAATATCATTGCACTGACGTCACTGATTCTGACGAAGAAGGTTTTCAAATATTGATTTATTTTCCCATTATGGCCCTTTTTGTGTTCCTCTAGTTGAAGGGTCTTACTGTCACACATGACTTTGAAAAGAAAGGAACAATCCAGCAAAGTTTGTTTTAATTGGTTCAATAGTTTCCAATGAAACAGTTCAAAGGTGAAAGGCGATTTTCGATTTAATCGTATGTCAAGTCTGGAGCCATCGTCCTCAGACCCCCTCCCCCTGGACCCTAGAACCTTCAAGGATATAATTTTGAATCATCATGATTTATCAGTGCTCCCTATCAAATATCATTTCAATTGCATCATTGGTTCTGAAGAAGAAAATAATAGTTTAATTAATTTTCCCCTTTTGGGACCCTTTGTGGCACCTCCCTTGGAGGTACAATGTAAAAAGGTGAACATCAATGGACCATTGTCACAAAGTGTGGTGCTAAGTGGACTAGTAGTTTCAGAGGAGCAGATCTTTGAATGAAAAATTTACGACGGCTGATGGATGCCAAGTGATGGCAAAAGCTCACCATGGCTAGCCATGGTGAGCTAAAATCTAATAATATATAGCAAACAAAAGAAATAAAAACGTATACACAAGAACCAAAAAAAAAAAGTCCGGGGAGTGACATCAGATGCTCAGGAAGGGTAAGCATGTCCTGCTTCGTCAATGTCGCCCGTTACATTGCAATCTGAAATGTCCTATTAAGCGTCATTTGCGATGATATGTCAAATCCGGCATGACGAGAAATGTAAAAGAAGATATTTTGTTGCATTTGTGACCTGCATAATTTGTGCATTTGAACTATCAAATCATTTATTGATCCATTATTTAAATGGGGATTAACGCCACTTTCAGTAGTATTTCAGTTTTATTGTTGCGGAGGTAGGCAGAGTGAACGGAGGGAACAGCCGACCTTGGGCAGGTTACTGACAAGCCTTATCACGTACGGTTGTAGCTTTTTTTGGTCGTTTACACAGCAGGGCACCAACTCACAACACAGAGGTAATATATGTAGGCTACGGTGATTGTATAGATAAACCAACTATCTTAACCACTCGGCCACCGAGGAGCCAACTACCAAATCATGATGGCGACCATAAAATACATGCAGTAATCTGATCAAGTAATCCATGTTACAGTAATTTCGCTGTTTAGAAAGTCGTTGTGCATATCAGACACGTCGACAGCGAATCAACCGTGGAATGAAGACACATTACGCAGGCGAAGTAGGCACATTACTACTTAGAAAGGGAAAGTTCACAAGTGGAAATTTAAAGTCATAATGTTTGTCATAAAGGTAAGATTTCAGTTGTCTATTGTTGTCGATGTACAAATATAAGTCTAGGTATGAAGCAGAAATCAGTGGTCTCTTTAATTTCAAGCTCACTTGGTAGATACAATGTAAGTTATCCTAACGTTACGATTATTGAGAGAAAGCACATCATCTATATAGCGTAAGCTGAAATTAAAGAACTGGACTAACTTCTTCTCTTTTCTCTGTGGTAACCCTTGTAATATAACTTTGAGAAGAGATCGATCAAAAGTGGCGTACAATTTGTCTCCTTTGGAATTCCAATTGTCTGTTGAAAAAAATATCCTCCAAATTCAACAAATGTATTGTCAATTAGAAATTTTAGCATGGCACATGCAATCTCAGTGAACTTCTGGTTAGAATGAGTGTGGTTCTTGACGAAGTATTCATGTTGCTTGCAACAATTCATTGTTAATAGTAATAACAACTTCCTTCTATATAAAGCCTTTATACTGCCCATTTAGTGTGACAATTACTTAACAGTTACATTACATATTTTATAAATAGTTATTTGTTTTGAATCTTCCAGATCTGAAAGATTTTTTTAGTACTACAAAATTGTTATTCTCCGCTGTTTTTGATTACAAACTGAACAAGATATCTTAGAGATGGTCTCCATCTATTGAGGGACGCTTGTGTGCCCCTTGACCTTCAAGGTTTAATTGTGACACATCTACTAGCAGTGGTGACCAATCATGCTAAGTATCATTATTCAACTTAAAGCGGTACTCAAAATACAGAGTGGTACGATCTAGGAACATGGACCTAGAGTCTGCAAAGTTAAACCAAGTGTGATATTGACCTTCAAACTTCTAACAGTGGTGAATAATCAAACCAAGTATTATTATTAACTTCTAGCATCAACCAAGAATAGAATGGAGGCAACTAATTACGAATGTGGCCTTGGTATTCTAGGTAGAGATTCCAATCTTATTTGCGACACACCTTCTAGTAGTGTAAAACGATCAGATAAAGTATCATCATTTAACTGCAATATACAAAGCGGACATGACATGTGATCATGGATGTAGGGTCTGAACAAAGTTTGAGATGTTGACTTCCAAGATGGAAATTTCAATCTTATTTGTGACACACCTTCTAGAAGTGGTGAAGGTATTATCATTTAACTCTAGGCAGTTATCAGGTTATTGTACAGACACGATTATGATGGCAGTACCTAAGATTTGAAAACTTTAACTAATTTGTGACATTGACCTTCAAGATAGAGATTAAAACAATATTCTTGACACATTTTCTAATAGTGGTGGATAATCTTGCGAAGTATCATTATTACTTATAATACTTATAACTCATATATTAGTACCAAGAGGTACTCAAGATATAGAGCGGGCACGATTGTGGAGGCATTTAGGGTTTGCAAACGTTGACTAAGTTTGTAACATTGACCTTTAAGAAAGGTATTCCATAATTATCACACTTTCTGATAGTGGTGAATAATCATGCAACGTATCATTTATTAATTCCAAACCGCTCAAGATATAGAGCGGACATGATGGGAACGGAGTTACCTAGGGTTTGCAAACTTTTAACTAAGTTTGTGACCTTGACTTACCAAAAAATAGAGGTTAAAATCTTATTCTTGACACATCTACTAATAGTGGTGGATAATCCAGCAACGTATCATTATTAAATTCCAAGAGGTACACAAGATATAGAGTTGACAAGATTGTGATGGAAGCACCTAAGGTTTTCAAACGTTGACTAAGTTTGTAACCTTGACATTCAAGATAGATAAACCAACTTTATTCATGACACACATTCTAATAGTGGTGAATAATCTTGCAAAGTATCAGTATTTAATTCCAATATAGAACAGACATGATTGGATGGAAGCACCTTGGGTTTGCAAATTTTAACTAAGTTTGTGACATTGACCTTCAAGATAGAGATGTCAACTTTATTTATAACACACTTTGTAATAGTGGTGAATAATCATGCAAAGTATCATCATTTAACTACAAGAGGTACTAAAGATATAGAGCGGAGGCACCTAGGATTGGCAAACTTTAACTAAGTTTGTGACCTTGACCTTCAAGATAGGGGTTAAAACCTTATTTTTGACACATCTGCTAATAGTGGTGGATCATCCTGCAGAGTTTCAATATTTAATATCAAGAGGTACTGAAGATATAAACTGGACACGACTGGGATGGAGGCGCCTAGGGTTTGCAAACTTAAACTAAGTTAAGGACATTTACCTTCAAGATAGAGATTCCAACTCTATTCATGACATACCTTCTAATAGTGGTGAATAATCAAGCAAAGTATTGTTATTTAATTGCAAGCGGTACTCAAGATATACCGTAAATTGGGATATTTTGGTGTAGGGAATTTTTGGTGGTTTTGCACAAAAATGGGTTGGTTAAATTTTGGTGTGTCAAAATTTGGCCTTTCCAGAAAGCAAATAGAAAATAAAATTGTCCAGATTGACTGTTCTATTCATATTTTTAAAACTATAGCTTTTAGTAGAGTTTACAATGTACATTTATGTATATTTTCAAAAGTAAATATAGATATACATAGAGTGATATATTTTGGTGCGCTTAATTTTCGTTGTCTCTGATAGGCGCCAATAAATCAAAATTAAACCACAACCAAAATATCCCAATTTACGGTAGAGCGCACACGACTGGGATGGACGCACCTAGAGTTTGCAAACTTTAACTAAGTTTGTGACCATGACCTTCAACATAGAGACTTCAACCTTATTACTGTAACGACACATCTTCTTAAAGTGGTGAATAATATGCAAAGTATTCCTAGCGGTACTCGAGATGAACAGCACGCACGCACGCATGCACACACGCACGTGCACGCACGCGTGCAGGCACGGGTGACAGACCAATCACTATAGGGCGATCCGCCGATATTCGACCAGGCCTAATAAATAAATGAACACGCATCTCAAATAGAATCGGATTAAAAATACCTGTTGGATCTCGAATCGGTGACGCATTGGTAGGCTGATCACCAAGCTCATCCGATTGGCTGCCGTCAGCAGCAACTACAGGTGTGTGGTTTCTCACCTGTGAAGTTATTTACTATGACCTGGAAGTTTGAAACAACGTGTTTTCATGTTTTTATGACTAACCTCGGTATCAAACAAAATGTTTTCATTAGTAACGTTAATTGTTGGGTGATGCATCAAATAATAACTTAATTAATTGTCGAGAGTTCCACGTTTTCAGTGGCTGCATTTGTATTAATGCAGCTTTACACACGTTTTTGGCGAGGAACCAGTCTTGGATAGCCGTCACTTTTGCCAGCATTGCAACAGAACATGGACTCCTAATCTAAATACCAAAGCTAGTCCGAGATTCCTCTGCCTTCCGAAGGTTTTTTTGGACTTGCATATGGGCCTGGACCATACTTGGGATTTTTTAATTAACCTACTGTCTGTATGCTCTATAAATATATAGGGCTTTTATTTTTTTTTCGAAAACATGCTTAATTCGTTGCAGGGAAATTAAAAGAAAAATCCTAAGCACGGGCCATGGCAGGCCCATGGTCCCACGGCTACAACAATCGAAAAAAGCAGTCGGACGACAGATGACAAACCCATTTTTCAGTGAATATTTGACTTTGAGAAATGTGTCCTTTATATATAAAACAATAAACTGTCCAGTTTCTGATAACAGGTGTTGCGACTGGGATTTTTTTTGACAATAGAAAATCACTCTGAACACGTATGAGGCATAGTACATGTATGTGCAGTGTAACTAGTGCTAGTATATGTTTACGGTACATGTATATACATGTATAAGGGGAGAAGGTCGACACAACTTCTCGATTCAACTGAAATGGTACACGCCTAAAACGAGCTTGTTAGACTCTTTGATATCTATAGAAAAGTCGCTTTCGGTAAACATGTTTTATAATAATTATTGCAGGGTTTTCCTGGCGAACGGTAGCGACTTCTTAATATGGTTGACTAGAGAGCTGCATACCTTCTCCCCTTGATATATACCATGAATATATCATATTAGTAACACCGCATAATGCCTCGTAGGTGTTTAGAGCGAATTTTACTGTAAACAAAAAAGAGAAAAAAGACCCAAGCGCACGTTTTTTCTGAGAAAAAAATCTTTATATTAAATGTCCTTTGAAATTAAATTATGAGAAATTTGTAGTAGTACATGTATGTGATAGTTATGTAGTTATCTTGTCGTGGCACCAGAAGCACAAGATTACAACAACGGATTCACCAAAAGACATGACGCAAAGGTTTGCGTCTCCACTTACAAAATGTAATATCACGGAATCGAAGATAAGTTCCTAGCTGAATCTTACCCCTGCAAGCGTCCGTCTGTAACTTTATACTCAAACTTGATTCCAAAGCCTGAAATTTCAGCATTTCTGTGAAAGTGTGTTTCCTTCCACAATCTCTTGGTTTTCAAGATGAAGTCCAGTAAATTATTCTCAAATTTAATCAGGAGCAGACGAGATGAATTTCTGTGAATTATTATTTTTTTTTGTTTGTTTTTGTTTTCTTTTTTTTTTTGTTTTGTTTTGTATTTTATATCAATTGTTGCAACATATCGAAATCGAATCAGTCGTCATCTCGACTCATTTTAAATAATTCGTTTATTTTTTAGTAAGCAACCTTTTATAGAGGCAAAAAGATTTTCATTTCATCCCCATCCGTGCACTGACGGAATATGCAATGACAGGTTCGAATGGATTTGTGCCAGAGGTTCAAACATCTATGGCCCACCGCTACATGTAATAAAAACATTACAGGGACACAACCTGTATGAGCTTAAACACATCAGTCACAAAAAGCAAGATTTATAATCCTGTTTGCCAAAAAACAAAAATAAAATAAAATTAACAAACAAATGTATATTTACCTTATGACTTCCGTAACATAACGACAACAAATGTAAATCTACGGCCAATATTCGCGTTAAATGTGATCTCATGCAGCTCATGATCAGTACTTTTGTATCCTCTAAGGATGAAATATCGTATTTGGATAGAATACCTCGAAGAAATATCGAATCTGGATAGAATACCTCGAGTTTCTTGAAGCAGTTGTTGAAATTTCGGATACATATATATTTACTGCATTTGTCGATAAATTCTGTCATCGAATGCAACTTGGCACGGATAGGATTTTTAAGAACCTTACCGAGCACCCATATCACTAGATCAACTACATTCAGCCCAAGACAGCCTTAGTTCTAGCTAACATCATGCCCGGTTCCAGACAATTTCAAAAGGGATGCATAAATAAAAAGACAGGACCGTAAACAAGTCGGTTTCTCTCCTCTCATCGCCCGTATGACATATCGACAGGAAAACCTCGTAACTCATAAATATGGTTGATTAGAGG
Source organism: Botula fusca (assembly GCA_028566455.1). Taxonomy (NCBI): domain Eukaryota; kingdom Metazoa; phylum Mollusca; class Bivalvia; order Mytilida; family Modiolidae; genus Botula; species Botula fusca. Next base: position 6,598 of record JAOXYH010008776.1, on the reverse strand, counting down.
AAGGAAGAGAAGCGTATTGAAATCGCCCTTTGGTTACCGAAGATTTGGCGGTAAATAATGCTAACTTGTGCCCAATCCCATATAATTCAATCTATCATAGTTGACAGTAATAAAATGTGTTTGACCCAACAAAATAGGTAGACTAAGTGTAATTTGGAACAAACGCTATTTTTTTCCATTTCTTTTTTTTTCAAAAATGGGGGACCAATCCCAGGACTCAAACAATTGGATATACCAATGACTGAAATAATGAATTAAAACATGTCGACCTACTTGGACCCCGAGTACCGATAATTTTCTCTTTACTGTATGCTTGTCGGAGATGTTTAATGTCTAATCAGGACCTTGGAGTCGGCATTTTTCCCATATAATCGTAGAAAAAGGGATATGATGTATAAATTCACGACACAAAATCCCTACACACACTTGACAAAACCTAAAGCAAAGGAACCGCGCTTTTATTGCTGTTCTTCATCTCAAAGTCAGTGAGGCCTTCGGCTCACACCTCCCTGCAAGTTCAAGACAACCCCTAGCGCCGCTTTAATGAAGCAACACTGATGCAGCTTAATATCAACAAATTATCGACTTAACCAGGAAAAGAAATCTCACAAATACTATCAAACTTTATCCGGCGAATTTTATATTGCCAAACACTAACGGACGACAAACATTTAGACGACAACAAGGTAGATCAAGATATTTGTTAGATGACTTGCCAAGAAAAAGTATGAATTGGGCGAATAATTCGGATGGACTGCACAACAATTTGGATAAACATGCAGCCCTAAAATATGAAAAGTGAAGTAAAACATATAAGGGAAGTTATCTAAAGAATAAATACATCATAACTGTAGATATAAAAGAGCATATACTTCAGGCACAAGGAAACTGTTACGATTGATTGAATGGGGTTTAACGCCACTTTCAGCAGTATTTCAGCTATATCGGTGCGGTCAGTCTTAGTGGCGGAGGAAGCACGAGGGAACCGCCGACCTTGGGCAGGTAACTGACAAACCTTGTCGCTTACGGTTGCAAGTCAAGTTTTGTTGTTTACAAAGAAGGGTGCACTTGACTTGCCACCGTACTCGGCTTCCACACAGCACGAAAGACAAAATGTTGATAAAATTATTTAAATCTTAAATAATGCTGATTAGGAGCATTCGTTGTAAGATTTTTTTCTCGGAAACTGAACAGTTTATTATTTTTTTCATAATTTTTTCTCGGAAACTGAACAGTTTTTTATTTTTTTAAGGAGTTTTTTCTCGGAAACTGAACAGTGTATTATTTATTTTTTTCAGTAGAAAAGTTCGTAATTACATAATACCCATACTATTCACTGAATAAACGGATAAACAAATATTTATACTACTAGGAGTCAATGTTCTGTTGCGATTTGTGTGTAAATCGACAAGCTCCTCTTTGTAACTGTCCGAGACATCCACAAAAATTCTGTACAAACGTGTAAAGCTGCATTAACTGAAAACTTGGAAGTCTCGACAATTTATCACATTACTGTTTGATGCATCACCCAACAATTAACGTTACTAATAAAACATTTGTTCGATTTGTTTGTTAACACCGAGATTAGTCATGAAAACAAGTTGTTTTAAACTTCCAGGTCATAGTAAATAACGTCACAGGTGAGTTACCACACACCTGTAGTTGCCAATCCGATGAGTTTGGTGATCAGCCTATCAGAATTCGATGCGTTACCGATTCGAAATCCAACAGGTATTTTTAAATAATAACAGGTTCCTTTTCTTTTACCGAACTAACATCACAAAAATTGGAAAGTCATTCGTAGAAAATTACGGGAATATATTTACCGTACCTGTTGAGAGGATACGCTGTCACCATTTTGCAGACATTTGTTGCGTCCACGTCATCCCAACCGTCATCACATATTGTTGACCATGATCCATTTATTAAAACTTCAACTCTTCCTTCCATTGTATGTGATCCACCAGAGAGCCTTAGATTTGTTGACCCTAACAAAATGATTGTACATGCAATTTCTTTTGTTCTATTTTACTTGAAGACATTGAATGAATTCTACAGAATCTAGTATCACACAACAATGGAAGCTATACTGCTTATTTGTTTATCAACAATTTCGGTAAATTTCCCTTGATCTCTAAAGGTCGATAAAACTAGTATACCGACATGGTCAGATACTAAAACTATCAGGATCACCACCCCTACTTTCGGTTTGTTTCATGATTGCCACGCTTATTCCGCATTCCAGAAAGCATATTTTAAGCACTTTACACATAGGGTCCTATGTAAAAAAAATACGTCCGCTGGTGGCGGCCATCTTGGATAGAGGTAAGGATCATCAGACACTCTTTTGAAAGGGGACATGGTCTTTTTTTAAAACTATGTCCGCTGATGACATCCATCTTGGATTGAAAACTTAAGTCCGCTGATGACGGGCATACCGGTACTGAATGGAGGGCGGGTCATCGTACACAATTCTGAAAAGGGGCAACCGAAGTACTATTTCCCCTAACTTTGGTCTCAACTGGCCTAGGAGTTTCAGAGAAGATTTTAATTAAGTTGTTGCTAATTTTTCATTTTCAATAACCGCGGCCGTCTTCTTTAATGCTTTATGCGATAGGCTTCACTTTTCAATAAAACATTGGATGCCGGATAATCTTTGTGGATGAAAGGAAAAACAATAATATAAAAGGCAAACCATTGACATGAAAATACTGCAAACTGACCGAAATGCTTAAAAATATAATATCTTGTTGTACACTATAGCAGTTCGAATGTATTTGCAAACGACTAAAAAAGTGATAAATAGAAGTCTGGGAAAACTGCGGTTAGAATGATATTAAAAACCGAAAATCCAGGTAAAAACAAAGACAAGCATCACTTGGATTACAGAAAAACTGAAATGAGTTCATTATACAAGACTTAAAACTAACGACTCGGAGTAACTCTATCTCCATCAAAAACCGGGAGCAAGGGCCAGATGAATCGGTAGGGTAAGCGTCCTCTGTTTTTCTAGAAATACCCGCCGAGTCACTCATGTCATGTCCGGTACGATACATCCGGATACATAGGAAAAAGCCTATAATGACGGGAACAAGTATGTAATCGTGGTTGACATGGACTCACCATAACGGTCTTCAAGTTCATGGTGGCGGTCGTGGAATTTTTGAAGCGGCGACTCGAGACTAGATGGAACATAACTCTGATCCAGAAGCTCATCAATCAAGATTTTGGCATATGTTGTGAAATAGCGTTGGAACTATGAAATGTTATTTCCGTAGGTTGGAGCAGATGGAATGTTACTACATATTTGAAATCAACGTGTTGGTCATATAGTTTGATCAATAGATGTACTCCTCCGTCTTTCTTTAAGAGTAAGTCAAAATATTGGGCACCGACTTCATGGTGAAGGTGGTATCTTTTATCTCGAGTCTACTGGGATAACGACGTAAAGTTTATCACGAAAACGTGAACTATTCAGTGACAAGGCATCATCCTTGTAGCGGAATTTGACATTGAAGTGCTTTAACAAATGTCTTTCCTTATTTTCTATAATTTTTGTAATGAAATCGGCTTCATAGCAGACAAAAAATGTCAACGAGTAAGGGGACGCAGTGAGTCCCCATTGCAATACTGATCGTCTGTTGAAAAACACGTCCACAACACTGGACAAATATGTTGTCGATCAAAAACTCGAGCATTTTGATAACATATTCGGTGTATTTTGAAGATTATTTGGTTCCTTTCTTCACAAAATGTGTGAAATTTCTGTCAACAACAATAAAGGACTACGTGCTTTAAGGACCAGTTTTGGCCCAGAAATTTACATAGAATCGGCACATGTTCTCTGATAGTGCAATTCTTATGGGCCCAGAAAATGTGTTATTTTCCACAATTTGGGCAAGTGCAATTAATCTAGCGAAATTTACTTCAAACTTCTGTTAAGCCGAGATTTAATTGGACATATAAAGGTGGTCTGAACATGCCCCCTAATCGGATATCTTCATACCGGTCCAATCACCAGTCAAGAACAAAAATACCAATGTGATGAAATGTACCGTTCAACAATGGTCAAGAGAAGAATAGAGCATTACCATTACCCCACCCCACTAAAATACTGAATGTCATCCAATAAAAGGACTAGGTGCTATAAGGACCAGTTCTGGCCAAGAAATTTAGATAAAAATAAAGGTCTTTCATTCAAGATTCAAATACCTCCCAGAAAAATTTCAATCTTCTAACAATTGAAAACAAATCGGTTTCTGAGCAACCCGGGTGTAACCATGGCTACAACTTCCTGTACAAATGAGTAAATTAGGGATTTCTCCTATTTTCTTTAAACTTTATACAAATTCTATGCAATTTTTGCTTCCGTAAATATTGAGCGCATGCATTAACCAACAAGATATTTTGCAGGAAGATGTAACAAGATAAGATACGTCTTAAGTACAATTATTTTGTTGATTAATGCATGCGCTCCGTATTTTCAAAAGACATAAATGTTCTAAAAGGTCAAAATCTGCTTTTTTACATGTTTACTGACATAACAGTGAACCTATGACGTCATCATCGCTTCCCGATATTCTTCGATAAATAACGATGCATGGTATCTCTGAGTCTAGATTTTAGTTGTTCATGTGAATCTGTGGTGTATGCAGTAGAAAATCATACGTTTTTACTTAAATTTATTTTAACAATAACCGGAAGTTGAAATTTTGCAACATTTTCAAAATCCTTATGGAATTGACGCCATTTCTTCAACAGCAAGTATCATTGTAGCTTTTAAGACCATTTTGACAGCGTAAGCTTGGAAGTTAACAATTCAGAAAGATGTTTGGTGATATACTTCGCAGATCCAGCAATGTAACTCTATTTGAAGGGATTTTATCGCCATCGAGTTTTGCTTGGGCTTGATATGCATTTCTCAGGTCAATACTGGAATCGATATGGAAGTGCATTCTATGTTATTTATTTAAGAAACGAAGTTTTAAATAATTAACAAACATAGGTTTTTTTCCGACAACAAAGTTCCTATTATCAACATTCAGGCCATTGTCTCAATAGCATTTCACCACAGTTCACCCATAGTGATTTAATATGGCAGGGTACTGACACAATCCTCAAGATGTATCCCTATGATAAAATGACATGACCAGGCATCAACTTGAACCTGTTGAAAAGAAATCTCTGACGTAAAAACTTTAAAGAATTTTCTAAAATCCATGAAATCAGAAATCTTGGTCAACGTGACCTATTTTTGTCAGGGTGTTGTCAGACTCCCCAAGATGCATCCCTACGCAAAGTTACACGACCAGGCAGCAACTGAAACTTCCATGTTGAAAAAAAAATCACTGACGTAAATTTTGACAGGATATTCTATTACCAATCAAACGTGAAATCTATGTCTAGGTGACCAATTTTTGTCATGAATATTGACAGACTCCCCTAGATGCATCCCTATGCAAAGTTTAATGACCTCAAGTGGAACCTGTTGAAAAAACTTCTGACGTAAACTTTAACAAGATTTTCAAAGATCAATGAAGCTTGAATCTAGGTCAAGCTGACCTATTTTGTTGGGATTTTGAGAAACTCCTAAAGATGCCCACCTATGCAAAATAGCATGACCAGGCAACAAATGGAACCTGTTGAAAAACTACTCTGAAATAAACTTTAAACAGATTTTCGAGAATAAACGAAGCGTGAAATATTGGTCATGGTGGCCTGTTTTTTGTAAAGATGTTGGCAGACTCTTCAAGTTGCATCCTTACGCGAAGTTACATGACAATGCATCAAACGGAACCTGTTGAAAAACAACTCTGACGTAAACTTTAGCCTTATAGACGCGCACGAGCATGCGGGTTCGGACGTGGACGCAGACGCCAAGTCAAGGACAATAACTATACTTCGTAGAGGCGAACCGAAAACTTACACGTAATAACAAAATAGAGAAAACTACACATTTCTTATCGATAGAATATATTAATTTTAGCGCAAGAATGTTATACCACTTCAAAATATAAATTAACAGGATGTATTTGTGAATCATTGATGCTTAGGGACACCAGACTGTCACAAAACTTTTAACATTGGTTACAATTTTTATCACAGACAGACCGGAAGATAGACAGATGGACAGGACAAAAATGTTTGATTCCGTTACATAAAATTATTGTCTAGAAATTATTTTAACTTACTGCATATCACTCCAGCCTCCTGCAAATTGCCACAAGAATGAACACCCCAATCATTTGTTCTGCACGCATTGATATCAAGTTCACTGCCAGTACACGATATTCGGTCCAAGAATATTGGTTTGTGACTTTGTCCAAAAAATGATGAGTTTCTGGCATATGCAAGTACATTCCTTAAAATATTAAACACATTAAAATCAAACATTGAACTAGCTTTTATCAATTGTGACCATTATAGAGACGATGTTTTCTCGTCTGCCCCTGCCATTCCTGAGTAGTAACATACCTTCTGCCCCTGCATATGGTGTATATGTATCTCAGTTGATACGATAAGCTAGAGCATCCTCTCTGTATGAGGACTTCACTAACAGAAGTGTACTACTAACTAAAAACTACTACTCCAAGGATAT
>JAOXYH010008452.1:0-12088 GCA_028566455.1 Botula fusca | reverse complement strand
GGATTTGTTTGTTGCCATGGGAGTTGAGAATATTCTCAGACTTAAGAATATTTTTAGTTTTATGACGCCGGGGCCAGTTGTCTAGTGTATAGTTGGAAAATATATTATATGTAAAATTAAAGTTGGAACAATACATGTGTTTTTGATAAAGTGGGTGTGCTATTGAGCATAAATGTAACGCCACAGCAACCATTAACAAGATATTATTTGATAAATTTGAGGGATTAAAGGAAACAGAACCTTTAGAAGCCAATACAGTATGCAGTTAGTAAAGTTCGGGTAACAAAGTGCCCTTTTTGAACCAAACCTTATGCGTAAAGTGCCCTTTTCTAGAAGATGCACCCTGCTCTTTTGAAATCCTAGCTGGAACTCTGAAGTTCAATTAGTCATTTTTATGTCTGTTTGCCATGATTTGGTATAAAATTGTGAAAAGTGAGATCCTGGCTTTAAAACACAATTTGTTATAAAAATTACTAAATGTACATGGTTCCTTCTAACACAATACTTTAAACAATTCTTTACTTATATTTTTCAGGGTTCCCTCGCTACCAGGAAAATCTCCATAAAGATGCCACCAAGAAGCTTCTCTTTGAGATATTCACGAAAGATGAATTGACTTCATCTCCTGATGGGAACGAAGAACAAGAAAAATGAGAAAGGGGGATTTGGATGCCGAAGAAAAAACATCTCACATTTAAAGAACATGTAAGATAGTTTACTCTGTATATATATGCCAAGAACGATATTAACTTTTAATTACAGATGATAAAGATACAAAAAATACTGAAATCGACATGTACAGGTACATGAAATACTAGTATTATCAATTCCAGTTCACTTTCACGTGACATGTGAAAATTTCAGACATTTCCGTTGTTATATTGAAAATCTTCTTTATTTTGCAGGCCTTCTGTTGGAGAGATTCGACACATCCGTATATCAACTGTGCACAACTTAATGAGGGATAGACTGAAACTGATTACACAGAAGTATATACCTATCAGCAGTAGTGATAAATGAACACCAAATGTTTCACTAATTCAGATTACTTTGGACAATTCACAGAACTTTCACCAATTTGGATTGCCTTTGACAATTCACCAATTCAGATTACTTTAGACAATACTTGTTACTATTTTTTTCATTAAAAAAAAATTGTATAAAGAAGTTAACATAAATTTTATTTGTCATATTTTTATGCATCGGGAAGAAGAGTCTCTTAAGGCGTATCAGAGGTTACTACGGTAAAAGCACAGTTTTACCCTTGTCCTCCCCCTGGTCAAACTACAAGGCATCATCAAATTCTTACAAAAAGGGGGAGGGCGGAGAAGAGGCATGCCCTCTTTTAATGTTTTTCTGATACAGACCATCACAAAGATATGTATCCTGAAAGCAGGATTATAGTCTTGAAAGCAGGATTATAATCATGAAAGCAGGTTTATAATCCTGAAAATATCCTGCTTACAGTGTAATAAATCCTGAAAGCAGGATAAAATTCTAGACTCCTGACAACAAAATTGAATCCTGAAACCAGGATTATAGTCCTGAAAGCAGGACTGTAAATCCTGAAATTATCTTGCTTACAGGAGTATAAATCCTGAAAATATCCTGGTTGCAGGATTAGAAATCCTGAAAGCAGGATAAAATACAGGACTCCTGACTCCAGGATTTCCAAGGTTTGCCGAAATCCCTATCCTGTGACAATCCTGGGATAATCCTGTTCCAATACCGTCACTTTCCCAGGACCAGGATTTCCTGGGATTTTCCTGGAATATTACTCCAGGATATCCTGGGATAATCTCAGGATTATCCAAGGATATCCTGGTCCATTTTCGCAAGGGTAACTTGTATTAAAAATTAAACGACTAGAGATCAGTGTGCAAACTTCAATGAATGGCGAGAAAACTCACTAGGCACAGTGACCTCTAGAAGGCCCCTAACTAAAAATAGTTTACAAATGGCTAATACAATCCAACATCAGAATTACCTGACAATACAAGAAACAAAAAGGTAAAAATGAGACAAATACGATTACCAACCAACAATTTCCTGACTTGGGACAGGCGCATACAATGCGGTGGGGTTAAACCGGTTTTAGAGCGCTCAAACCCTCCCCCTAAGTGTTGGCCAGTAACAAAAAACAATACGAAGAAAGACATACGTTAAAAATCGTGTAGAAAAAATGTCCTTAGGTTTTGGTTATCCATTTTAGACCCTTTTGTTTTTGGTGCTCTCAACATTCTTACTAATCTTTGGCTTTCCATTCTTTTTGGCTTTAAGCAGTCCTGGTAAAGGTTAATCCAGAAAAATATATTGTACACATCAAAAACAATATAAATGTATGATATCCATTTACGGTCTGTCCGCTTCAAGCTTACGGATTTAGTTGATTGATTCACTCCGAACTTGCAGGTAATGCACGTACGTGCTTATTGTCACTGTTTAATGGATAAAAGTTGATCGAAACATACTAAGTTGGCAACTTTCAATAAGTTTAGGTTTATAATTGGCATGCTTCAAACAGTGAGATGTTTCGATCCACATGGAAAGAATGAACGGTCTGAACGACAAATTCGTAAGCTCTAAACGGACAGACAGTATAATTCAAAGTTGTTTGCAATGGCATTTGTATTTGCTTTTCTTTCAGGTTAAGCCCTCAACTTCTGATTTTCTGGTAGAAAAAAAACATCATGGAACAAGGAAAAACCCAGAACCTATAGAAAATAGGACATCTCAGATAATAGATCCTCTAAAAATAAGAGGATTCAGTCAACATGTTGGACAGCTCATTATTGGACATGGAAAGTCATTCTTCCAGAGAGATATACTTGGTCTTTTACTACATAAAACAAAGGTACAATGTACTATCCTGAATATACTGAGCCTGTTAGAACCAAATCTGACTTAAAGCATACCAAAAATGATATGTAATTAACTAATTACATATAGGTGTAACAGGGGAATAATATAGTTTAACATTGAACTCGTATAGGGAAATCATATAACCAGCTCCTACTTGGAAACTTATACACAAACTGGAGTAATATTACATGTGTTATGTTGACATGATGCTATGGTGGTCCCTCATTCTTTTTATTTTAGTGGTGATCGCTTTAGATAGCTATCACCGTGGAATATTTAACTCTAATGGAAATACAGGTAAATAGATTTTTTAAAGATTTGAGTGGTTTTATGTATGAATGATAATATGATGGTCTTGCCTAGAATTTGAGTTTTTATGCTGATCTGAAATCAAGTATGGATATCACCTAAGAACAGAGTTACATGGGACCATATGAGAATTACTTTTTTAAACAGTTTCTTTGAATCCAGTTCACACAGAGGCAGTGTTATTTATTGATGATGTTATAATAGTTCAAGGTATGATAAGGACAGCTTTTCCCCCTTTTTCATGATTTATCCAATCTGCTTTACTTTTGAACAGGGTTATACTAAAAAAAACAGTTTTCCAAAAATCTAATAATGCATGGGTATTATTATCATAACTTTATCAAAATAAGGTAACAAAGATGTCATAAAAAGTTTTTTTGGGGGGAAAATGCTGAAAATAAGGTGATTTGACAGTTTCTTGTGAAAATAAATATGATCGGATAAGTGTCCCAGAAAATTTTTTTAGAGAAGTTTCAGTAGCCCAATACTAATGTTTTTTCAAAATATTTTTGTAGGACACACGTACTTTGGCAGACAAAATTGGCAAATTTTGCCCTTGTTTTTGAATATTTTTTTTTAATTTGTTGTTTTTGTCAGATTTTGGGCATTTGTCATGACAGAAACATCATTCTTATATAAAAAAAATGGTACATTTTTAGTTCACCTGGCCAAAGGTCAGTGTGAACTTTTCTCATCACTTGGTGTCTGTCGTCTGTAAACTTTTCACATTTTCATCTTCTCCTCTGAAACCACTGGGCCTTTTTGAACCAAACTTTGCAGGAATGTTCCTCAGATGGTCATCATCAGAATTTATGATATTCATTCAGATCCGAAATTCAACATGGCTGCCACGGCCAATAATGTTTTCTGATTGGCTGAAACTTCAAAGATCTTCTTGTCAGAAACCGCTAAGCCAGTTGAATTGCTATATGGTATGAATTATCTTTATGTGGTCCTCTACCAAACTTGTGATTTTTTTGCCGATCTGAAATCCAAGATGGCCGCCACAGCGGACATTAGTTTAACATTGTAGCCTATGGGAAAAACATGTTAACAGCTTCTTCTCAAAAACCCTTTCACAGACTGAATTAATATTATGCATGGATAATGATATTATAGTCCTACATGAATTTTTGAGTTTGATGCCTATCTGAAATACAAGATGGCCGCCACCACAGAACATAGTTTAACATTGGACCCTATGGGAAAACATCTAAACAGCTTCTTCTCAAAAACCCTTTCATGGAATGGAGTAATATTATGCATGGATGACATTATTAAAGTCCTACATGAAATTGTGATTTTGATGCCGATCTGAAATCCAAGATGGCTGCCATGCCAGAACATAGTTTAACATAGGACCCTACGGGAAAAACATGTAAACAGCTTCTCAAACACCCTTTTAGGGACTGGAGTAATATTATGCATGGATGACATTATTAAAGTCCTACATTAAATTTGTGATTACCCCTGCGAAAAAACACAGGGATATCCTAGGATAATCCTTGGATAAAATCCTTACTTTGTCCCTGCTTATCCTAGGATTATCCTAGGATCTGTAACCTTGGACAAGCAGGGAGAGTATTCGGACAGGGATTATCCTTGGATAAGCAGGGAACAAAAAAGCTGGGATTCCTTGGATTTTGTTCTACAAATGTCCCTGCTTATCCTAGGATTTTGATATCCCTGCTTATCCTAGGATTTTGTTGTCCCTGCTTAGCCGGGGTGCTGACAGCATTAATTAACATTCAAGTCCCAGCTTGTCCCTGCTTTTACAGGAAATAATCCCTGGATAATCCAAGGTAGTCCCTGCTATGTTAACACCATATAATTTTGGAGGGAAAAAACTAATTTATGAAAGGAAATATCATGTTTCATTACATTGTAAAGTAAATACACAAGTTTACACATTTAAAAGACAAAGGAATATTTCAAAAGGAGAAACCTTAGCTTATCCATAAGTTTTAATGATATCCAAGTAAATGCTCAATTTATGAAAAACCTTAAGTGTTTCATCTTACAAGCAAATATAAACTTTCATTTCCAAATGGACATCTTCAGCTTTGAAATCAGGAAAAAAATCAATGTATCATCATAATTTTTTTAAAACAATGTACATGTCTTCATTTCAGAACAATGTTCTACTAAGATAATTTTAAAAACTAATTTTGCTCCTTTTAAACTGATAATGTACATCCCTGCATACACATCAGGATGATCAAGAAAACAAATAATTCACAGTTTTTTTTTCATTGGTAATTAATGTTAGCATCTGTAATAATGCATAATTTGTATTATGTATAAAAGTATATGGTAACTTATCTGCTAATCACTTTGGAGATGCAAAATAAATCCTACAGTTATTTGTTCCTCTTCCTAATTCTGTTACTTTTGGCTCTTATTTTGAATTTTATGACTTTTCTTCATGGTCATTAGAAGCTTGAAAACATGAAAATTTCCATAAGAATCAAGAGTTCTTTAGACTAAGTCAGGTCCCAGCTATTTCCCTGTTTTCTTTAAAAGCAGGGACCTTAGTAGACATGAAAACTATTCACCTCTTGTACAAAGTCCCTGCTTGTCCCAGGTTGAAATAATACCTTGCTTTTAAAGTCCCAGGATATCCCAGCTTTTCAAAAAATCCCAGCTTGTCCCTGGTTTCATATAAACTCAACCTGGGATATCCAAGGATGTCCTTGGATATCCTTGGATTTTATTTTGAGCAGGGATATTTTTTCGCAGGGGTTTGATGCCGATCTAAAATCCAAGATGGCCGCCATGGCAGAACATAGTTTAACATAGGACCTATGGGAAAAACATGCAAATGGCTTCTTCTCAGAAACCCTTTCATGGACTGAAGTAATATTATGCATGGAAGATGAAATTATTTTCCTTCTTTAAATTGATTTTAGTGTTGGTCTGAAATCCAATATGGCTGCTACAGCCAAACATAGTCTAAAACAGGACCACATAGGAAAAACATATAAACAGCTTCTTCTTGAAAACTCTTTCACAGATTGGAGTAAAATTATGCATGGATCAGACTATATTATGGCCAAACATAAAATTTGTGATTCTGTTGCCCAGTTAAACAATACAGCACTACTGTTTTGATTTAAAATCACAGAGAAGGCATGTTGATACCATTGTTTTGAAAAATCTTGAAAAGAGGGGCCAAATATAGGCCTTAAACCTTGTCCTTTGTGATCTTGGTGATGAAATCAAAGCGATGGACATCATTACTCTCACTTCAGGTGTTCTTTGGGATAGATGTAGTTTATATTTATCCATTTTAACTATGTTTTTTAATGTTTGCAAAGAAAGAAATATACGCTAATATAAGAAAATGTCTTATCATACCTTCACTTTTAAATTCGACTTCATTTTCTTTTTCTTGGTAGATACTGATGACATGTCTGTCGACACCAATAGGTTATGGTCAAATTAAAAAAAAGGAAGCAGTTCCAGAAAAGAAAGCAACAGTACATTGTATTGGGCCATATGATATTTTGAAGACAACAGAAAGGAACCAATTGATTAAGGCTTTTCTCTGTTTAGGAAATAGACAAGCATTAGCAAACAAAAAAAGGTGAGAAACTAGATTATAATATGAACTGGATGACTCTAATGCAAGAATATGAATTTTATTATTTTTATGTAATGGGTTACCCTTGACTGTCCATCCGTCCATTCTTCTTGTTGTCCATTTGTCTGTTCCACTTTTCATTTTCTATGCTCTTAGGTTTGCATTGACAAAGTTAGAAAAAGTATGTATACACAATTCTAAGGGCCACAATATGCAGATAAAGTTTGAATTTTTGATATTGAACCTTTTACCATTCTCGAGTAATGACCCCTTTTAAAAAGTATAAAATTGTAATTTTGTACATGCAAGACTACATCATGTACATAGTAATCCAGATTTTAATAAAATTAAACAGACAACATTACCTGAAGTTGGATTTTTCCTGCTTGCCTCCATATAAATTTGATTAGTAATGTCAGAAATATAACTGGACCAAATTTAATGCTTTTTGAGAGAAACTGCTAATCTGTCTGTTCCCTTTTTAGCTTAACTGGCCCAAAGGGCCAGTGTGAGCTATTGTCATCACTTGGTGTCCGTCCATCGTCCGTTGTCTGTTGTCCGTCGTCTATAAGGCTATAATAAAAAAATTCCTAGATTATCATCCTCACCTGCCCTATTTTTACCCCCGCCCCGATTTTTATACCCCCCTTTGAAAAGTGGGGGGTATATAGTGATGGGGGTGTCCGTCCGTCATTCCGTCCATAACAAATATTTCCGTCACAGATTTCTTGGCTTCTACTGGAGGGGCCAAAAATTGCACTTTCCATTGTCGAAATGTTGCGGTCGTATCATGTTGCACCCAGCGTATCCCTTTATTATAACTTAGAATGGGTTAATATAAAAAAATTATCAATGCTTTTTTGCAGATATATGAAGAACTGATATTGAAAACCTTTCTTGATGGTCTGTGAGATTGTAGATATGGAATCATTCCCACTGGTTGGCAGTCTTGTTTCCTGACCTAAAACAAAGATCCATATGGGTTTAGCATGATTGAAAATTAATATTCATTATTCTATAGTTGTATCCCATAAAATTAAGTTGCAAAAAATGTGATGTTCAAAGATTTTGTGTTTTGTTCATCAAATTTGGATGAAGGTTTTCTCTTACCAAGACCTTATTTTAAATGAAATTTCAGAAAAAATAGAAAGGGGAACCATTTTCTTTGGGAGGATAATTTATCCGTCTTAGGATACTATGTATCCAATAATCAAATCAGTGAACAAATCCACTTACTATGAATTGAACTCGCAGTTAAAATAATTTTTAACTTTTTTCAGAAATCACTGAGCCTTACAGCATTCTCCAATCAGGAGTGACTGCCAGTCAAGCAATACAGGCTCCTAGGAGTCTTTACTCATGTTTTCAAGAAAGGAAAATTTCTTAGCCTTTCGAGCAAAATGCATCTGCTTATATTGCTACATTTTCTAAAACATAAAAATGATTATCTTTAAAAGTTTACAAAAAGCGTCTAGTGCATCATATATTATTTCAATAGTTAGAGAACAGGCATTTCTATGTACAGATCTGAATGAATAACATATTTTTTTTAATCATATTTATGTTCCCAATGCAGATAAATGCATTTATGTCATTGATTAATGAATTATATTTGTTATGTAAAGGAGTATATGTGTTCCCCAGAACTATCATTTTCATGATGCAAAATGTTTTTCTAGTTTATGTAAAAGTATGAGCGTATCTGAAAATCAGGAAGGCAAAACAAAAGAAAAAAAGATTTCTGACAGAATGTCTTGGTTTTTATAACATATTTAGGCCAAGAAAATATAAAGTGCAGGATTGAACTTACTAGATAATTAAATCAGAGATGAATAATTGAACTAAAATTTATTTTCATAGAACCTTTTTTCAGTAAACTGCCAAGTGTAAAAACAATGAAAACTTATATTTTGAATGATTTTCATGCCAAAGAGCAATTACTTTTCACCTATGATGTAATAAATATAACATTATTCAAACCTAAAGCTTTTGTCATTTTCTTTTAAATTTTGATATACAGTAAATTGGCACATCTTATATATAAAATGCTCTACATTTTTATTTTATTTTCAAATTTAATAAACTTTTTTCACATCCCACATCGAAGTGTGCGTCTCAGCATCATGTTATATCTAAAGATGCTTTTTATAGCACATAAATAAAGCTTTTATGTAAAGCGAAATATCTGTGTTCTATAAGTATTTTTGAAATACTTTTTTATTTTTAATCATTCTATTTATATCTTTTATAACATCTACGTGTTGTTGCATGAACGACCTTTTGACCTTATTGATATATATGTATTATTTCTTATTTCATATATAAGCTAAAAATGTGCCCAAATTAAGACCTTACTGCACATACTCCTATCATTGACTCATTATAGTAAATGAATTGTGTAGTTGCTTCATTGCTAAATATGAAAAAGAAAGGAAATGGGGTAAATGTCAAGGAGACAACATCCCATCTCCAAGTAAAAACGACCCAAAACAAAGCATCTAGGGGTCGCCGTATGGTCTTCAACACAGTGAGGAATCCCACACCATACAGCAAGCTCTAAATGGCCCCGAAAGTCAAAAAGTAAATAAATCAATGGAAACAAACCATATCCGATAACCTAAATTTTATCAAGAAACTAAAATAGTTTAAAAAGACAAGGACAGACCAATGACCAACATATTCCTGACTTGGGACAGGCGCAAAAAATGCGGTGGGGTTAAACTCGTTTTGTTGGATCCAAACCCTCCCCCTATGTGTGGTCAATGGACAAAAAATATCTATTTAGCATTATTATATACATTATGTTCATGCGCATTAAGGTTTTAGAATTTTGATTTTCAAACAAGGGGCCCATGGGGGTCACAAATTGTGCAATTGTCAATTTCAAGCATGTGACGTAAACTCCTCTTTCAGTTTTAATTTTATGTATTTTATTTCCATATATTTTGATTATATACATTGGTCTAAGGTAAACAGTAATTACAACAACACTGATGTATACATTATTATAAGTTAAATAGTACGCAATATTTCGCTCTACCAAAGAGCTTCATCAGGCGTAACTGATACTGATGAGAATTTGATTGTGATTTCAATCCTGAACTCTTCACTAAAATTATTAAACTTTTTGACAAACAGTGTATATCAAAAGGGGAACTAGTATGGAACTAGAACTTTTCTGGTTTCGTTTGTTCAGGCCATCGGGCTCTAGCGTTTTGAGCTGGTGAATCCAGAAACACTCACGGAGATCTCTTGTCCGTTCATCCCATGTCGAGTTCTGCTTTATCAGTTGGAATCGAACATCTTCAAAGGGATGCCCCGTTGCTTTTAGATGGCGTGTCAACGGCAGTTTCTGTTCTTCACGTAAAATGAGCGATGGTTGTTGAGTCGCAGATTAAATGTTGTTTTGATTATATACATTATATAGATGTGCAGTAAGGTTTTCGAATTTTGATTTTCAAAAATTGTAAAATTGTCAATTGTCATTTTATACCTATATATTACTATTATATAAATTATGTAGATGTGCAATAAAAATTAAAAAATTTTGATTTTCAAACAAGGGGCCCACCAGAAGAATTAGTAAACGAAAATTGTAGAATTTCAGGATGTGACCTATACTTCTCTTTTAGCTCTTATTTTATTTCTGGTCAGTATTTCTGTATACTGTACATGCTTATAGCTGTACAGTCTTAGATTATTGATTTTAGGTATTGACTGTGATAGGCAAATATGTGGGGGTGTGGGGATAACTGTCGTTTCCGGCAGTATACTCTAGTTTTTAGCTATTGTCATCACTTTTCATCCGTCGTCTTTCCGTAAACTTTATCAAAAATCTTCTCCTCTGAAATCACTGAACTGATTCAAACCAAACTTGGCCATAAGCATCATTGGGGTCCCTAGATTCTAATTTATATCTGGCATATCCATCGATAAACAAAAATGGCCGCTGTTGCTATAAATAGAACATAGGGGTAAAATGACCATTTTCCACTTATATCTCCATAACTATAACAGATAAAGAAAATCTGTGAAGGGCAAAAATGTTTTTTTTAATTTCCCACCTCATTCTTAACCACAAATTTTCAGCTTTCAAAAATTGTAAATTTTTACCCCTGTTTTTGATCCCCTGAGTACCAATTCTCACTGCCTTTTATACACACCTGTTTGTGGTAAAAGGACAAATTTTAGTGTTTCATGGGTTTAACAATAAATCCATCTCATGACATCGCAAGCAAAATAGTTCCCTCTTGCCAAAATTTGATGTAAAAAGAGTAATTTGTCATGAATTTTATTGGAGTTATAAGCAATAAAGGTTATTTTGCAGGAAAAGATTGGGCATGCTTCAACCAAAATTATTTTGCGATGAAATGTTGTATTAATAGGTGACATATATGTACTTATGCATTGACCAGAATAATTTTTTTTATAAGTAGAAAAAACACAAAAATATGCAAAAATTAGTCAACATCTAAAACTCCATTCGTAATGCACATTTATGACGTTATGTACAGGTAATAATGATTGATGTATTGGAAATAAATTAATTTCAGTGACTTGCTTGGTATGTTGTATTTGCAGGCTTTTTTGTGTTCTGGCAGGTCGAAACTTTCCTGGTTCAGCAAAAAAAAAAAAGGAAGAAAACTACATGCTTTCTATAGTTTAAAGTATATTCTGAGCCATTTCAGCTTGAAAAATGCAACTGTAATTATTAGCTCAACTGGCTTTCAAAGGCCAGGGTTAGCTTTTGCCATCACTTGGTGTCTGTTGTCGTCTGTCATTAGCTTTTCATTCAAAGATCTTCTCCTTTAAAACCACTGGGCCAATTTAAACCAAACTTGGCCAGAATAGTACTTGGGTGGTCCCCTTTCAGAATTATATCTGAGTTTGATCCTCCAAGGGAAAAAGCCCAAAAGGGGAAACTATTTAAATATTTAAAAATCTTCTTATTCAGAACTAGTGATGCCAGTGCAATGATATTTGGTGTAGCACACTGATAAATCATGAAGATTCATAATTGTATCTGTGAACAGTATAGGATCCATGGGGTCCAAGGACCATGGGTCCAGAGTTAACATAGGATTCAATGGAAAATCACTTATTAACTGTTTTCTCGGAAACTATTGGGGCAATTTAAACCAAATTTTGCCAGAATGATCCATTGATGGTTTATATCCGACAGTTTGATTCTCCAAGGGGAGGGGTCACAGGGGGGCTCAAAAGGGGAAAATTAATTAAATATTTAAAAATCTTCTTTTTCAGAACTAGTGATGCCAGTGCAATGACATTTGGTGTAGAATACTGATAAATCATGAAGATTCAAAATTATATCCA
>JAOXYH010008342.1:0-12088 GCA_028566455.1 Botula fusca | reverse complement strand
TTAGATGATTTTTGCTTTATTTTGCCAGTATCTTGAAAAGAATAACAGACAGAGACAAACTGTAAAGAGTAGAAATGATCAGCATGTCAAGTTCTACATAAGTCTCAAATACCTCGAAATCGTCAGACGACTCCTTGAATGAGTTATTCCCTATGAAAGTTAACGTTGATTTAGATTATTATTGCTCTTTGTAGCAAGACTCTTGAAAACAATAACAGATAGAGAGAAACTGTAAAAATAAAAAAATGATCAGCAAGACAAGCTCTTCGTAAGTCTCTCATTCCCAAAATCATCATACAACTCTTTGAATGAGTTATGTCTCATCAAACATACTTTTTAACGATTTTTGCTGTTTTCGGCCTGTATCTTGAACATAATAACAGATAGGGAGAAACTGTAAAAAAGGAAAAAATGATCAGCAGGTCAAGCTTCACAAAAGTCTTTGTTACCCAAAAACAGAGAGAAACTGTAAAAAGCAAATATGATCAGCACGTTAATCTCTACAAAAGGCTCATCTGAAAGCACTGGACCATATTGAACCATAATTGGATAATTTATCTATATGATGTTTCAAGGAGCCCACCCACTTCCATGACCAAAACAGATATTTGTTCAAACTGCCAGTCCACATGTAACTTCATTTTAAACTGCAATTTTAAGAAACTCTTGAAAGGGCCAGGTATACCATGCGGGTGAGTGATATAGGCTCGGGTGAGCCTCTAGTTTTCTGTTGGCAGCAATACGCTTTCGTACAGACCTGTGTTTTTACATGTATATTTTTCTTTTCTTCCCCATTTAAAATCTAACGTTATTTTGGGTTCAAGTGCAATTCTAATCACTTGTTCATATTTTGTTAATAATGCCAACAAATACCTGATCGTTTGTTGCTTCGGTATTCTGTTGCAGATATTTGGTCGAAAAACAAAGTGTGATACCTTTCATACCGATTTTGATCCATCGGATGTGCACATTTCGTAAATGAATAACTCGTCAGCAATGCTAGGGACTAAAACTTGGGAAGACCAGGACTGTTATCAAAAATATGTAAAAGCGAGAGCATGCCAAAATGACCTACATAGGAAACCAAAACCATCTACGGACAGAGCTTTGCATGAGGGAGATAACTCCGTAGTTTTACTAAATTTTGGGGAATTCTAACAAAATCATGCAATATGAAGATGGGGTACTTATTTATCACAAAAAATAAGTAAGATTAAAAATAATAAGGTACAAATGCACATTCATGCAAAATTTTTAAAAAATCTACTTCGAGGCATTTTTAAATGGAACTGGTATGATTATGTAAAATACTTACAAAATATAAACTGTCATCCATTTTTATGATAGTCTTTTGACAGTTTCCTGATTGTGTTAGATTTCTACGCATTGTTAAACATATGGATGGCTCATTTCTTAACAGAAAATTTAATGTACAATTCCTCGGTTGATTTACACTTGTTCGGATCAGGTAGACAATTGCATAGTTATTTAGACAGTAGGCTGTGTGACAGTTGTCAACTGTGTTCACTGAAAATAAAGAGAAAATATATCAATATACAACCAAAACCGTTGTTCAGCTTCTAGTGAGGCCTGGCCCCTCGGTCATAAAACTTTGCTCAGTGCTCGAAGCACAAAAATCCTGCTCGAAACAGCAAATCTAGCATTTTGATTGGTTGATTCTGGAATCTGAGTACAAAAAACATACTCGAAAGTTTTATGACCGCAAGGCCTGAACTTTGGATCATTGTTCACTCACTGTGACTCTGAGATAAAGAAAGGCAATACGGTTCTTTTCATTCACCTTTTAACCGAGAGTTCCAAATTGCTATTCTATTATGGTTCAATCTCATCCAACGTTCAGAAAATAAAATAATATAAAATTGATATAATAAATATATGACGAAAAGTTTTTATTCTACTTCCTGATCATAATATTACCAAAGAAATGTATATCTCAGTACATGTCGCTGAATATAGTATCAAAAATATAATATATACAATTGTGTGGGAAATAATGAAAAATAATGATCATAGGACAAAAGAAATCCTATATTTTGTAACAAATAAATGAAAAGATTTTACAGCTAAATGATAATTGAAGAAAAATACATTGTAATTTTCTAGCTGAGTCACATGGACAATTTTACCTTAAGGAAAAGTTAATGACATGACATTTTTCCTATGAAAATATATCCTAGAACCTTGTAAACTTGTGTCATACGTGTATTGCTAGTGAAATAAATAAACCATGGACTAATCTTACCAGACAGTTTTGTACTGCTGGACACATTTAACCGGGGCAAAACAGTCCTGGGACAAATTTGCCATTCCAGAGGTTGGCAAATCTGACTTTTATTATGCATGATAGCGAAAGGAAATTTCAGGGGATGTTAGTTGACTTCAACGCTAAAATAAAAAAAGGGTTTTGAACCCTACCCTACCCTATGGCCAGGGGTATAGCAGTTCAAAAATAAAAGTTCCCATTGGAACTTTCAATGTTCCCATGGGAATTTTCATTATTCCCATGGGAACTTACAGTTTCCTCAAGGGAACAAAAAGTCCATGGGAAATTTGTGACCTCTAGCTTTGTTCCCATGGGGGAACAAACAAGTTCTCATGGGAACTTTATTTTTGAACGGCTGTACCCCTTGCCGTAGGGTAGAGTAAGGTTCGAAATTTGTCCTGGAACGTGTTACAAATTTATCACTTACAGAAAAAGGGGACGATGCAGGACGCAAGACGAGCCACAAAAGTATCCCTATGTGTCGATCGTCACGGCCTACGGAGGCAACACAAAATTATTACAGTGATGAAGAAATGAGAAAAGGGGCAATGTTCCTTGCCCAAAGCACCTGTATATACAAAATGAGAATAGTCGTACTTACCTATACGTGTAGGTATGATACTTGGTGTGTTCATTTCATAACAGTGTTCGTTACATTCCTTTATTCTGATTTCAACACTGAAATTCATAACAGCATCACCGACAAGACGAAGGTACAAATCACCGGCAGGAATGTGTCCGGACCATCTAAGAGTATTCGAAGGCCCTATTAATTCCTGAAATGAGAATTATTATTATAAAAGTAAAATACAATGTACATTGTATATCCGGATAGGTTTTGTTAATTGAAGGTTACCACGGTCACTTTTTCCCAGGTGATATACAAATGGTTTCCACTTCTTGGTGTTTTTTCCACAAGGTCGAGTTCGAAAAGCCGAAATTTTTATGACATCTTTATTACTTTTTAAAAGGAAACGTTGTATGGCTCAGCTTAATTCTGTATTGAAACAAAGTGTGGCATATTATACACGGTTATATGCTGAAACATCATACTTTTACTTAGTGACTCCGCACTTACAATTGATTTTCAGTGTATTCTGAAGTATCAAATTTAGGCTATTGAATAGAACAGATAAAATTCCGTTGGATATCTTTTCTCAACACCAGAATTTGTACAATACGTCTAGCAAATTTTTTATCTGAAGATTCAAAACCGTGTTAATGTATTGAAAAGCTTCGACCGAGTGCCTTTTATACGACTCAACAAATCTCGATTAAACATTGTTAAGCAACTAACCTTTATTGGTTTATTGGAAACTGGCTGTCCT
The DNA here is from genome assembly GCA_028566455.1 of Botula fusca. Taxonomy (NCBI): domain Eukaryota; kingdom Metazoa; phylum Mollusca; class Bivalvia; order Mytilida; family Modiolidae; genus Botula; species Botula fusca. Next base: position 8,476 of record JAOXYH010008342.1, on the reverse strand, counting down.
ATGTATATATCCACTCTCAGACGGTGGAACAAGGTAACGTTACTCTTAACCTCCACTGTACCTGTGTACACGTGACTGCTGCGGAAATCTTCATTCACTACATGGACTAGCGTGTACTTTGTTATGGTGGCCGATGTTATACTTGCTACCAGATGTACTGTTGGTTGCTGTTGGTTAATAATCAGAGTATTGTTCCGCTCCCAGTTATTATCGTTCAAATCATCTGGAAAAGTAAAAAGGATTGACGAAAAAGTAGTTCTGATGTTTAAGGGTGGAATGAAATTGATTTGAGTATATAGTGATCGGGGTGTCCTTCCGTTCGCCCGTCTCCACTTTAATATCAGCAACTCCCCCTAAACCGCTTGATGGGATATCATGAAACTTTCATGGAACCTTAGTCTCATTATATACCTGTGCACATCTTATATTATACTTCTCATGACAACTAGGGTGAGGCAAATTGGGGCGCGAGGGTATATTCTAAGTGAGCTTTGCTCACAACTTACATGTACATACATGTACACTTCTAATTATTTCCTGTGGCAGCATGCATGACTACTGACGAGATAAATGTGCTGTGATGTATAGAACACTAAAAAAGATACGCAGAAAACATTTTTTTTTTATTATCGACAATTCCAATGCAAATAATTCTTTTTTCATCGTGGTCCAGATAATTACCCGTATTCGATTGCAAAGGCGAGCTATGTAAATAGCTAATTTTATGTACTGCGTAGCCAGAAGATTGACCCGGACATTTATTTATAGAAATTGGTATATTTATTTTACCCTCAGCAGTGCCTTCTGCTTGTGTGTATATGTCCGGCTTTCTGATTGGTTCTTATAGGAAACACCCAAAATTCTTCTTCAGCTTTCGCCTTGCCGCATGCAAGCATCTGTAAATTTTTCGGAGGATTTAATTTTGTAAAAAGTTTTATTTCTATACGGAATATTTTCACCGGAATTGTGAGTACAGTGTTTGAAATACTTGATATATGCTGTCACGTTTTACATATTTATGCTCTTGTACTGTGGTTAATTATATAGTCTAGATTATTATTTTATCTGAAGTCCACGTGGACATTTTATGAACATTTCTTCTCTTACTGTCGTTTAAAAGAATGAATAACATTCCAAGAGTTCTGATCATTGGACACAGTTTTGTTGCTCGGCTGAACCATGCTTTATGGGTTGATCAGAATCTCCATCCAGGTTTCGATATACAGGGTTCGATCGTTCATTTGCACGGGATATCGGGTGTATGTGTAAAAGAATTGCTCGGTGACCTCAATCTCCGTGCACACCTTGCGCACTTTGATCCGCACGTAGTTATCTTACAGATCGGTGGCAATGATCTGTGTAGCCCAGGTCTACGACCCGAAACGTTAGCATGCCAAATTGTGGACCTTTGTATGGAGTTACACAATGACTTCAATATCAATCGGGTTGTTGTTTGCGAACTTTTTCCAAGATTGATACCTAGGAATATCTCTCCTCCAGAATATGAGAGAAAACGTTTTATTGTTAACCAGTGTTTGCGGGTATTCCTCGATGACGAAGATGAATTCTTATTTTGGAGACATTTTAGACTGATAGAAAGTCCTCTACCCATCTTTCGAAATGATGGTGTGCACCTTTCAGTTACAGGCACTCGTAAATATTACCGGAGTATCCGTTTAGCTATTTTGCAGGCAATCCGTGGTGGGATGTCATGATTTACAAGGAATTCATAGTAGAATGTCGCGATTTCCAAGTAGTTTATAGTGGAATGTTATTTCACTTATATATGTGTGTGCGTGTAGGATAAAGTGTTCTGTGCGTGTATAATAAAGTATTCGGAAGATCTGTTGTTTCATTTCTATATGGAATTCGTTAGTTCAGTTTTTATTCTTTGGAGCTATATGTGAAATTCAGGACAAAAGTGTTTTTATAGTGTTTATTCATCAAGAAATGGAGCATAGGTCGAGATGCTAGTACATTTGTCTTTCCGTTCAATGTTTCGTGGATGCATCTGTTAAACTACTCAAAGTTACAGTAAACTTTAACGTTCCCTTCGTAGTTGTTGTTTACACATAGAGTTAAATTTTTTTCTTTCTAATATTGTTTTAGTAGTTTAGTTTTATGTCAGCTGCTTTTTGTAAAGTATATACTAATTTCAATCTTTACAATTTTCAGGCTTTCGATTAGTTGGTCTTTCCAAAACAGATCTAATATAGAGCAGATTTTATTGTTTTTAATTTGAGGTAATTATTATATTAATTGCTTTTATCTGGAAGCTTGAGTCCCTAGACAGCCTTTAAATCATCATGTTAATTAACTACCGCTATTTTCAGTGATTTACACAGTTATGGAATATTTATCTCTGTCGGTATTTATTCACGTGTCGTCTCATATTCCACTGACAGGGTGGCTATTTTGTTTAAGAGAAAACGTTTGTACAGTTGTTGCATACGGTAATTGATATTATAATTGAAGGAATATGATGATAATTGATATTATAATATATGAATAGATGATGCTTGCACAGTCGTGCAAATGATGCTGAAATTGATTATTATGCTTGCATGGGATGCAGCGATGTTGCTTGCCCATATGTGCATATGATTGTTGATTGATATTATAATTAATGGCAGTTGATGCTTGCACAGTAGTGCAAATGATGCCTAATATTGATTATTTATGCTTGCATGGGATGCAAATGATGTTGCTTACCCATATGTGCATATGATTATTGATTGAGATAATTAATGTTTGCATAGCTATGCAAACAATACTTAATAACAGTTGTTGCTTGCACGGATGTGCAAATGATGCCTGAAATTGAATATTGGGTCGATGTAAGGGCTGCTGATGATTGATTTTCCCAGAACGCGTGCAAAGTGTGCTGTATTAGAAAAGTAATTTTCATTTTCTTGTAATTTGAACTGCTCGCAGTAAATAAATAGGAATTCTGATTATGTATTAGGCTAATGTTGATATATTAACTCTCCTGTCAATAAGCTTTTTATTTTTGTTAGTTTGTTTTCACAAGATTACAAAGCAGGTAGCATGTTTATTGTTTTTGCATGGGTATGTCATATTTGATTTATTGTTTTTTTGTCACTGTAAATCGTAATGCACCTGTTTTTGAACCTTTACTTTCATTTTTTAATTTATTTTTCATATATAGATGGGTCCCAAGAGAAAATCAACCAGGGTTTTGGGCAATTCCAAATACAGACGGGTAGATAATAAGGATCAGCCTAGTGTAAATGAGCAGTCAGAACCCCGTCACATTGATGCGGAACAACTAACCGTTTCTATTACCAATACGGTAATAGATAACCTGAAGAAATCTGGGTTACTCCCGACAACACCTCTCACTACTGGTAGTACACCACACAATGTTGGTATTCCAAGTCCTGAAATAAGTTCAAATGAGAGTCCTGGAACCATTTCTATAGATTCATCAAGGAATCCAGCATGGGCTACTAATCCAATTACAACAGCAACTGTTCAGGGCGGTGCTGCATCAACTTCAACCCAGTTTTCTGGTATGAATTCTGAATTAAATTCTGATTTAAGCCCAAGTACCATGAATGTTTTCGAACCATATCAACCAAAATGTCGTCCCCTACATACTTTGGTGTCTCATAAAACTAAGGAAAAAATATGGATGGGGGAATTCATAGACATGTCTGATATTTTAGACGAGCCAGGGGAAAATTTCAGTTTCGCAAACTGGGCTTTAGCTCCGCAAAAATCTGGCATTGTTGGTTGGAAGCAACCGAAAAAACGTAAATTTTTGACTTTACATGCTTGGACTGATGCATTCAGTATCTACTCCTCAGTTATTCGGAGCAAATTTCCCTCTGATCATATCTTACATGAGGCTTTGGCATCATATAGTTATTTCATTAGGAGCATCGATAAAGATGGGGGAGACTGGTTTTACTATGACACCAGATTCCGCAAGTTCAAAGAAAGCGACCCTAATCTTAAATGGGATGCAATGGATAATGAATTATTTACTAGAGCCATGGTCAGGAAAACTCAACATTCTGCAAACCAAGGTCCAAACAAAAGCAGGAATAATATATACAAATCGCTCAATCAGCCCTTTCGTAGAGCCCAATGCTTCAAATTCAACGATGGGAAGCAATGTCTTAGAAACTGCCGGTTTGAACACAGCTGTCAGACCTGTTTTGGCTCCCACGCAAGAGTTATATGCCCCAATGCAGAGTCTAACACCCAAACCTATAAAAAACCTGGCGCACCTGCAATCAAATCCCAAGGAAAGGACATTTCCGCAACCAAACCTACGGCCAAATAAATTGCCCACACCTATAAAGATCATTAAGTTGACACCATATTTGGAGGGTTTCGATGATGCCAAAAAGAAATATTTGATAGAAGGTTTCACTTTCGGGTTTAATTTGGAGTATCGAGGAGATCGAGGGGTCCAATTTTCACCAAACCACTCGTCTGCCTTGGATAATTCTGATATTGTTAGTGCAAAAATAAACAAGGAGGTTCAATCCGGTAGAATGGTTGGTCCTTTTGATCAGTTACCTATATATAACCTTAAGATTTCCCCACTTTCACTCGTGCCAAAGAAAGTTCCTGGAGAATTTCGTCTCATACACAATCTATCTTATCCCGACAAATATATGGATTCGGTGAACGCAGGTATATCTGATGAGTCGGCCAGTGTTCAATATTCTGGAATCGGCAATGCCATAGAGCTTATCCAAAGTCTTGGAAACGATGTGTTCTGTTCCAAGCTCGACATAAAGTCAGCTTTTCGCACGATTCCCGTCAGTCCAGCTGACTATGGGCTTTTAGGACTATCGTGGCAGGGTAAATATTATGTTGATAGATGTTTAGCAATGGGGTGTCGATCTAGCTGTAAAATTTTTGAAGAATTTAGCTCGGCTGTCGAATGGGTTGCTTTGAATAAATTAGGTGTTGAGGGCATGGTTCATGTTTTGGACGATTTCTTGTTTGTTAGTTCTTCCAAAAATCGGAACTTGCGTGATCTTAAGATTTTTCTCGAATTTTGTGAGGAAATTGGTATTCCTTTGGCAGCTGAAAAAACAGTTCTACCTACGCAAGAATTGGAATTCTTAGGTATTACCTTGAATTCTAAAAGGTTCATGGCAAGCCTTCCTATGGACAAAATAGAGAAATGTGAAAAGTTACTGACTCAATTTTTGTCCCTGAAAAAATGCACTTTGCAGGAAATGCAGTCTTTAATAGGTTTTCTCAATTTTGCCTGCTCTGTTATTCAACCTGGCAGAGCTTTTTTAAGAAGGCTCATAAATTTGACCATTGGAATTAAAAAGCCGTACTATAAACTGACTTTGAACGAGGAGGTTAAGAAGGATCTTCGCCTTTGGCAAGCTTTTGTTAGAAATTTCAATGGGAAATCATTCTTTGTCGATCAGACATTTTTGTCTAGTGATACTATCTCCCTGTACACCGATTCCGCGGCATCATGTGGATATGGCGCTATTCATGGGACGAAATGGTTTAATGGTGAATTTCCGGTTGAATGTCAGTCCATGAATATTGCTATTCTTGAATTTTATCCCATTATATTAGCTTTAGAGATCTGGGGGGACCTCTGGAAAAATCATTCTTTGCTTTTTCTTACTGACAATGAAGCTATCGTGTCCGTCATTAACAAACAAACTTCAAAAGATCGAATACTCATGAGTATGGTTCGGCATATGGTTTTGTTATGTCTGAAACAGAATATTGTTTTTAAAGCTAAACATATTCCTGGGAAAACAAATGCGGCTGCAGATGCTCTTTCTCGTTTTCAGATGGAAACATTCAGACGTTTGATACCTCAAGCGCAAAAGAATCCTTGTCAAATCCCCAGACACCTGATGCCTGCGACCTTTTTCAACGGGTTACCAAGTTGATGAATTCCGCCATAGCACCATCGACACAGAACACCTATAAGCGTTCTTGGCAACATTTTGCAAAATTTTCCACACAGTTTTGTGGGAAAATATTACAACCTCCATTAAACGTAGCAACCGTTTCATTATTTATAGCTTACTTACACTATCAGAAATGCGCCCCCGCAACGATATCTACTCATTTGTCTGCTATTGCATACGTTCACAAAATGCTTCAATTTCAGGATCCAACGCAATGTTTCTTGGTTAAAAAATTGGTAGCTGGTGCATATCGCTCTTCTCATGTTATTGATACACGTTTGCCTATTACCGTTAATGTGTTAGATAAGCTAGTGAATGCACTTATTTATACAACCTCTAATGTTTATGAACGTATATTATTCACAGCCATGTTTTTATTCGCTTTCAATGCTTTTGCTCGTATTGGCGAATTGACTTCAAATATACATTCGTGTAAAAAGGGGGATCACACTACACATGTTTTGCAAAATTCTGATGTTGAAATTCATATGGACAATGGTGAACACAAGGTTTATGTTACGTTTCGACACTTTAAGCATAACATTTCTGGTCCAGCAAGGAGAATTTTCTTCTCCCATGGCCAAACACGTGTTTCAGCAGTTTATTCTTTGAAATCTTATCTAGACTACAGACCCGTCCTTTCAGGTCCTTTATTTTGCTTGCCAGATTGTTTACCCTTAAAAAGGTCTTACTTTGACAATATTTTACATCGCTGCCTTCGTTTTTGTGAACTGGATAGCTCCCGCTACAAGGGTCATAGCTTCAGGATAGGGGCCGCCACAGCCGCCGCGGAAGCTGGAATGAGCGATGCCCAAATTCGAGCTTTAGGCAGGTGGAAATCTGACGCATTTAAAAAGTACATACGTTCTGGTCAGTCTTAATTATATAGGCTTACGTGCATTGGCAGTAGCTGCTGGGGCCGTTACTGATTTTTCCTACCGTCGTTTAGTAACTGCTGGGGCCGTTACTACAATATGACATTTTTCCCGAAATATTTTCTACAGTATCTTTTATCAAATGTCAAACATTAAATGAATAACACGTATAGTAACTGCTGGGGCCGTTACTCTTCTGAGTTTTCTGTTCTATAAAAATTGTCCCGTTCTTTTAAATATTACAGTCAGGAGCTGCTGGGGCCGTTCCTGAAATTTATTATTGGGTTGGCCGATGTAGCACCGATTTTATGTTAAAGACACCTGTATCTTATGACATACATATTATAGTTTGCTTCTGTATATATACGCTTAGGATTATTTTTGTGAGTAATTTGTTCTGTTTTTTATGTTATGAGGAAGTATTCATTCAGCTTTACAAGGAGTACTTTTGTAGATCAATCGTACTGTTTTTTTGGGCTGCCAGTTGCCTTTGGCCCTTGTGGGGTGAGGGGGGATATTTTGGCCCCACCACGGGCCATTTCTTATCATTAAAGGTGTTAATTTTTTAATCAATTGATACAAGAATTTTGTTGTTTATTTCTATGCATTTTTATTGCATTGTAATTGATTTATCAATTGATTGTTTATGTATGCCTATTCATTTTATGTTATTTTGACATAATAAAATTAACCACATTTGTGGTTTTCAATTCTCAGCTTGAGTTTGTTCAACTGGCAGCCGAAAGTCAAGGGCACATTTTATGTCGTAAATATCTGGAAAATCGTTTCTGGTTAGTTTTCATAATGTGCGGAGAAGTCATAAAACTATTATCAACGACAAGGAATCTTTTGGACTCAACACTGCACGAGAGACGATGTCTCCTAATGAATATAAAGGATTCCCACATAAATTTAAAAGCGTGAATCAAAATGTTTAAGTTGATTAAAGGGTGGTGTGTTATATGTATTTGTATATTTTCAGTGATTATTGGTCGTAGGTAATTAGCAGTAGAGACGAAACCGGGTCAAAGAAGGGTAAAAAGGGGTCAGATTAAAAAATGATTTACAGATAAGTATATAACATATCATTGTATTTGCCTTTTGTAAAAGTGAAAGCGATCAATATTTGACTCAAAATCAAGGGACAAAAGTCAATTTGACATAACCTCCCAATTGTTAATTATTACTGATGTTCACTCTGCTAGTACTTTATTTTTTTTTCAAAAAGAAAAGAACAATAGAGCACTTTCAGAAAATGACAGATTTTGTTCTGCTGTATAACAAGTGCTTCAGATTTCGTATCATTTATTTTTTAAATATCAATTGATCATTGTGAAAAGAAGATACTTTGTTTCATTTCTAAGATATGAACCTGTGAACAGATGAAGTTGCATACGGTATAACAAAAAAACTATCGTTTGAAATAACTAGGTACAAGTAGTTAATTCTCATCTACCAACTCGTCAGAGGTTGAATTAATTAATTTGATGTAAAAAATGTTATTACTGCTTACATATAATTCATGAAGTTTTGTACATTCATTTAGAACTGGTTAAAGAACAAAATTTCATAATTAATAGAGAATATTACATGGCTTTTTCAATATCACACCCGCATCAAACCGAGACTCCAATATCATCCCGAGAGCTTTGCTCGAGGGTTGATACGGGT